>BDDC01000189.1:58087-90470 GCA_001662425.1 Chlamydomonas sphaeroides | reverse complement strand
CCCCTACCCCTACCCCTACCCCTACCCCTACCCCTACCCCTACCCTGCCCTCCCCAGCCGGTGGACTACATGGGCACGCAGCTGCTGGTGGACCCCGCCTCCTCGCTGGCCTTCCTGCCGCTGCCCGCCCACCCCACCGCCGCCACCGCGCGCCTGGGCCGCCAGCGCACCGCCTCCTCCTCGGTGGGCGGGCAGCAGCAGCAGCAGGGCGCGGAGCAGCACCTGCAGCTGTTTGGCAGGTGGGCAAATGGCGGGGCGCTGTCGCGAGCGTGGCTCGGCAGGGCGCGCGAGCATGTCGCTCGTCAGCAGCTCAGCCCAGGACCCGCGCCTGCGCCCGTCGCACCCGACGCCAGCCCACACTCTGCCCCTGACGCCCCAGCCGCATCCCCCTCTCCGCCGCCCCTCCCGCCTCCACACGTCCCCAGGCTGCTCCGCAACGGCACCCTGGAGCGCGTGGAGACGCCGCTGGTGGCGGCCCTCTTTGCGGCGCTCGACGCCCGCCTGAGGGCGCGGCAGCAGCGGCTGGAGGACCTGTGGGCGGACTGCCTGGGGCTGCCTCGGCCGCCGCCCTATGTGAGCAGCGCCACGAGGGGCTAGCCCGGGCGCGCGCAAGCAACCCCCTCCCTCCCGGCTCTCACGCGTGTCGCCCCCGGGCGCCACACACCGCCGACCACGCCTGGCCCGGTCGCTCCCCGGCATCCGGAGGACAGGGCGCGTAGGGGGCTTCGGCCCTCCTGATCGCCCTACCTCCTGTTATCACGGCGAGTCAAGCTCGCCGTACATCTATTCTATTCTATTCTCCCCTGCACGCCCACAGGCGCCCGGCCGGCCTCCGCCTCCCGCTCCCGAGCCCACCGACTCGGCGGGCCTGTCGCTGTTCCTGCGGCCGCTGCTGCCGGGCCTCAGCAGCGGCCAGCTGGCGTACCTGCACGCGCTGTTCGACCTGGACGGCGACGGCTTCGTGGGCTCCGACGACCTGGTCATGGGCTTCGAGGAGATGGGCACCACCCTGGACACCGCCGCAAACAAGGTTAGGGCGTGGGGGGGAGGGAGGGAGGGGAAAGGGTGGAGGGGGGGAACGGGGGAACGGGGGGAGGCATGTGGCGGAGGGCAGCGCGGGCGTCGCTGCTGCTCTCGGTGGGCGGGGATTAGGGACCGCCCTGGGCACGGCTGCGAGGAAGGCGCGGGGGCGAAGGGGGAACGCGGTGCGGCATGCTGGCGTCACGGCTTCCGGTGCGCTCATGGTTGGCGAGGCAGGGGCACGCGGAAGCAGTCAGGCGGGACCGCGAGCTGCCTCCTGCCGCCTGCCGCCTTCCGTCCCCCTGCAGCTGCACGCCGCTGCCTACAAGATGCTGGCCCGGGTGGCGGGCACCGTGCTGGGCGACTACACAGAGGCCTACCACGCCTTTGCGCGCTACAGCGGCCAGCAGCAAGAGGAGCCGCAGCAGCAGCAGCAGCAGCAAGGCCACAACCAGCAGCAGCAGCGACGGCCGTCGGCCTCCTCCTCTTCCTCCTCGTCCTCGTCGTCGTCCTCCTCCTCCTCCTCGGCCTCCTCCGTGCCGAGCTCGCCGCGGGACAGCGGCAGGAGCCAGCACGGCAACCAGCTAGTGGGCCGGCCCGGCACGGCGGGGCAGCGGCGGTCGCCAGGGCGCAGCAACGGCGGCGGGGCCGGCGGCGGCGGCGGCGCGAGGCACGGCGACCTGTCCCTCAGCATGCCGCAACTGGCCAGGTAGGGCCCGGGGGCTGAGTCCCAGGGGCTGAGTTCCGTAGGGGCCCGGCTACCGTAATATAAGTCTGTTGCCTGCGGCTCCATGATGCGTGGCGTGTCGTGCGGGCGCCAGCGGGTGCCAGTCGGCTGCCTTACGCCGCTGCAGACGACCTTGCGTGAGGCGCCGCTGCCCTAGCCCTGCGCTCTCAAGCCCCGCGCAGCTCTTGGCGCTCTTCAGCCCTCTGCCCTCCCCCCTCCACGGCCGCCGCCCTCTGCCCTCCCCCGTCCCCTATCCCACACGCACAGGTTCATCAGCCACCTGGCCGGCCACAAGGCCGAGCCCGAGGACCTGGGCGCAGTGGTGGTGTACCTCAACATGAAGCTCGCCGCCGCCGCCGCGCCCGCCGCCGCCGCCGCGGGCGCTCCCGGCCCCAACCAGCCCTACGGCGACCCGCACGCGTCCGCGCAGGCGCTGCTGGCACCCGGCGGTCCGCTGGCTCGCGACGTGCCGCTCTCCTTTGATTGGCCCTTTGTGGTCGCCGTGCTGCGGGCGGTGGAGAACTCGCTGCCGGTGGACCGGCGGCGGCGCAGCCCGGCCGGCAGCCGGCGCGTGACGTGGGAGCAGGTGGCGGGCGCGCCGTCAACGGCGGGGCAGGTCAGTCGGGCTAGGCGGTCGTGTGTGGCAGCGGGCGCCAGGACCGGGGGAGGGGGCGCCCGACCGAACGCCGGCGCACTCACACCCTAGGGCCCCTGGCCTTGAACCCTCCGCCTCGCAGCCGGCTGGCGGCCGCCCGCAGGCTGAGGCGCCCAAGCCGCCCCCTGGCCCCTCGCGCTACTCACTGGGCGATGCGAACGGGCTGGAGGAGGAGGAGGGCGACGAGTGGAGCCGAGGCAGGTGGCCCAGGTGAGGCGGGGGGGCCGGCGCCAGGGCCCGGGTTTGTGGCCGGGCATCGGCGTGTGGGAGGCGGGTGCGCGGAGAGCGCTACACCAGCCAAGCTTAGCGCGGGCCGTGCGAGGCGCCTCGCTAGCTGTGGGGCTGGTCGGGAATCGGGCCTAGCTGCAGAGCCTGGCCGCCCCGGCCGCCGCCGGCCCACACCCCGCAGGCCCTCGCCGCTGCGGCCCACGCTCACACACCCGCCCGCGGCGCACCCCGACCGCCGCATCGTGGACCTCGAGTTCTACGTCCACACCGACGGCCGTACGTTCCTGCTGGACGCCGTCACGGGGCTGCTGTACGTCGCGTCGCCGTACATCCTCGCCGCCGCGGCGGCGGCCGCCGAGGCGGTCGAGGCCGCCGCCGCCGCGGCGGCGGCCGGCGCGCCGCAGGGCTCGGGCGCCGCCTGGCCTTCCTCGCCTGCCGCCAAGACGCTGGCGTCGGCTCTGGCGGCGCACAAGTCGGGGCTGCTGCTGTCGCCGCGGCTGCTGGGCGCCCCAGCCCGTGCCCAGCAGCAGCAGCAGCGCCGTGACCCACACACAGGTACGTGAGGAAGACAGCCCCCGGCCCGGCCCGACCCGGGGCAGCCCCCGCCCAACAGACTGTACCCACCTGTCCTGCCCGCTGCCCGCCCGGCCCCCACCCCAACCCATGTCCGCAGGCGCGCTGTCGCCGCACGCGCCAGCCCCGCCGCCTGCCCCTCCGCCCCCTCCTCCGCTGCTGCTGCTGCCCTACCCCGACCTGGCGGGCAAGCTGGCCTACCCGGACGGCAGGCTGCTGGCAGCGCAGGTGGGTTGGCGAGCTAGGTCAGCAGCCCGTCGGGCCCGGGGGCCATATCACTGCAGCCTTGCCGGAGGGCAGCAGCCTGTGGCTACGGCTGTGACTCCCGCCCCCTGCGCGCTTCGGCCCGCTCCTTCCCCAGAGCGGCGGCGGCGTGGCCGTGGTGGCTGCCGCGGTGGCGCGGCTGGCTGCGGACGAGGGGCGCGTGGAGGCGCGGTACAAGGTTCTGGACAGGTGGGGGGAGGGGGGGGCCGCGGTTGGGTGGGGTGGTGGTGGTAGTGGTTGGGTATGAACGGCTTGGCGGGGGGCTTGCGACCTTGGCACGGGGCTGGTGCAAGGTGCTGGACAGATGGGGCCTAGTGGGGGGCGGGTGGGGGTAGCACCGAACCATAGTCGTCCTTGAGCGGCCTCCTATGCCGGCCTGCCACGCCTTCATGGCACGCGGCTGTCCTCGGCCCCACCCCCCAAGCGCACCCTCCCCCCGTGCCCCCTTCTTTGCACGCCACGCTCGCACCGGCCGCAGGGACGGCCGCGGCCTGGACGTGGCGGGCCTGGCTGCCCTGGTGGCGGGCACCGCGGCGCTGACGGGGCCCGAGGTGGCGCTGGCGGCGGCGCTGCTGGCGCGGCCCGGCTCGGGCGGGCGCGTGGGGCTGGCCGACATCGCCGAGGCGGCGCAGACGGTGGGGGAGGAGAGCGAGCGCAGCATGTGTGGCAGCTGGCAGGCGCCCCCCAGCCTGTGCGCAATCTACCCGCACACCAACGCTGCCTGCGCGCCCGCCGCCCACGTCCCGCTCCCACGCTACTTACACACACGATAATTATTCTGAACACACGTCCTCCTGCGGGGCCCCTGCGCGTCCTGCCCGCCGCACCGCGCAGGTCCGCTACACCGCCACAGCCGTGGGCGGGGGCGCCGGCTCCTCGCCCAGCCCCCCCGTGACGCTCAGCCTCAGCCGGCTGGAGGCCAGGGCCATGGAGCTGCTGCACCGGGCGGCGCAGGTGGGAGGGGGCGGAGGGGGCCGGGAGTGCATGCGTGTGGGTTTGGGGTGCGTGGGCACAGGGGGGCGGAAATGGACCTGCTCGAGGCCGGGGAGCAGGCGGGATGCCCGGCATCATAAGCGGCGAGCAAGGCGTACGGAGCGATGCAGCTGGGCTGGGCGCATGATACTCACCCCACGGCCAACAATCTCCCTGGCCGAGCCGCCCTCAACCTCCCTGTTGTGCCTCTTTTGGCCCGCCAGGTACTGCAGCGCGAGTCGCGGCTGCTGTGGCTGCAGGTGCAGAAGGCGGGCGCCGGCGGGTGAGCACGCAGCCGGGCGGGGCGAGAGTTGGGTTGGGCTCCTACGTACAATTCTGTATCAAAAAACAACAACAGCTGATGCCATGAAATCCTATAATAGAGTATGAAAGTGACAGTGCTACCCTGTTTACAGCGCGGACCAGACACCTGGGGCGATGATGTCTGCGGCCCGTTGCTGGAGCGCAAGAGGGCCGGGCCTCACCCCACTGCGGTGGGGGACAGTAGCCGCGCCTGCCACTCGCCGGCACACGCGCGTGTAAGCAGCCGCGTACGAGAGGGCCCTGACCCCAACCATCCCCGACCCGCCCGGCAGCACCGGCATGATGGACCGCCGTACGGCCACTGCCGTACTGATGGAGGTGCTGGAGCCGTACCTCGACCGCCACGAGTCCGCCGCCGTGCTGGCCTACCTCGCGGTCATGGCGCCCGACGGCATGTCAACCGCCAACGGCCAACTGTCGGCCGACGAGATGCTGCAGCTGCTGCGCGCGCTGCCGCTGCGGCTACGGCTGCCGTACTCTCCGTACACGCCGGGGGAGGAGGCGCCAGCTGCCGCCGCGGCCGCCGGCGCAGCCGGCGTCGGCGGTCGGGAAATTGTCTTCGCCGCTGGCTTCGGCGGCGCCGTCGCCGTCGACGGCACACTTCCCGCCATCCAGCCCGCACCGGCCGGGGCTGGCGGCGGCGCCTCGCGATACCGCCGTCGCCTGGGCGACCCCACCGGCCCCGTCGGCAGTGCCGAGCCGGAGCTGCTGTACGGCAGCAACGACGGCGCCCTGCGGTCAAACCGTGACCCGAACATCGTGCCGTACGACACGGACTGGGGCGAGGGGCAGTACGGTCTGGCGGTGGACACTATGGCAGGCGGGCCGCGGCCCACGAGGGTGGGCCCCGGCTTCCTTGACCGCCGCCAGCGCCACGGCCGCGGCGGCGACGGTGCGAACAGTACGGACGGGCCGTACGGCCTGCTGCACGATGAGGACGTGGCCGAGTTGTACGGCGCCGAGCCGCCGCCGGCCAACCCATACGCGCGGCGGCCGCCCATTCAGGAGCGGGACGGAGGGCCGGCCTGGCAGCAGCAGCCTCGGCCGCCGCCGCAGCGGCAGCGGGCCCCCAGCACATTCATCCCGCAGCGCCCGCAGCGCGGCGGCACGGACCCGTACTCCCTGTCGGCGCAGGCCGGGGACGGCGGCGTGGACTCCTCGTTGAACCTGCAGGTGTGTTCCAGTGTTGGGTAGAACAGAACCCCACACGCGGCACAGCACGGCCGGGGTAGAGTGGCGCGTCGGCCGTGCGCAGAGGGAATGCGGTTAGATGCGCCAGTGCGGAAGTGAAGCCCAGCGCCACCCGGAAGGAACCCGGTTCCCGGCCCAGCCCGCGTACCAGGACGTGATTTACCTGACGAGGATGGTAACGAGTGTCGTAGTGCTAAGCAGCGGTCAGGCGCAGCACCCGCCGACGCGCACGCTAGTAACCCCATGCTAACAACGCAACTCGGCCCCGGCATAGCACGCCCTCAATTCAACGAGTAGACGTACGTACGAAACAGACAGGAGCCACCGGCAGCAGGGGCAGACGGCACAAGGCATGAGCGGTTAGTAAGCGAAGTCGGCACCGCGAAGCGGTGCACCAGGAGCAGGAAGCAAGCAGGGCACATGCTACACGCGCTGGCTGTCGGCGGGTGCTGCGTCTGTGTAGGGAAAGAGTGGGGCAGGGTCAGGGGCGCAGCACAGGGGGAGGAGAAGTACGACAGCATGGAGGGCCATGGCGTGCGCGCGTGCGTGAGGGCGTGTGCGTGTATGCCGGCGGCGGGCGGACTCGTAAGAGTTCCCCGCCCGCCGCCAGGCGTGGCCCCCACCGCAGCGCTGGGGGGGAGGGCCAGGCCGGAGTGCGTGCCATGGCGGGTGCAGGGCCTAGGGTCCGCCGGCAGGCATGGGGTTAGCAGGCTAGGCCCGAGGGGCCGGGGCACGGTGGGCGCGGCCCGGCCCAGTGGGTGTGGGGCCCGCATGCGTGTGGGCGCCCAGCTGTGCCCCTGTCCGCATTCCTGTTAGCTGCCGGCCGGCCGGCACCCGGGACGCGTGCTGAAGCGCGATGCATGAAGCGCCGCCGCGAACGCAACGGTGCTGGCGGACGGAGAGTGATGGTGTGGGTGCTCGCCGGGCTGGGGGCGGGCAGGGTGCTGGCTGGGGGGAGGGGCGCACGAGGTGGCGGCGGGCTGGCTGCAAGGCGGCGGGGGATGGGCGGCAGCATCACACTGGAACGGAGCAGCAGGAGACTGGTCACCTGTGCAGGTGGCGGATGCGCGTGAGGCAGGGCGGCAGCGTGGCGATAGTGCGTGTGGCTTGGGTACATATCACCTGGACCGCCGTCACCAGCGTCGTGGAGACCGCCCAGACGTGTTCCACCTCCATTAGCAGCAGTAGGGTGATCACCAGCAGGAGCACCACCAGCAGCTGGAGCTTCCGTGAAGGCTGTGTCGGCGAGTCCTGACACGCGTCCCCCATGCTAGGTACACGCTCTAAACACTCGCTATAGGAACGGTGGTAGGCGGTGTGTGTGTGTGTGTGTGTTCATGCGCTAGCTGGGACCGGTATGGGCTGGGCGCAACGCCGCCACCGCCATGCCGCACAGCGGCCCCATGCGGCTGCGGCCGACTATGCGGCTGCGGCACGCGCACCCATGCTTGGCCCCGGCCACCGCATCATCCAAGAGCCTCTCGATGTGGACTGTGGGGCAAGTGGGCCCGCCGCCGCTCGCGCACTGCTGCGCCGCAGGACGAGACAGACCTGCGGTGCATCCCTCCATCGAGGGCTTGCGCCTGCGCCCTGCGCTGCGCCCTCTGCTGCGCCCTCCCTGCGCCCTCTCCCGACTGCCGTCCTCTCCCTCCGCTGCAGGATGAGGCGGACCTGGTGGACGCGCTGCGGGGCCGCCCGCGCACGGAGCTGGAGCAGCGGCGCAGAGGGTGAGGCGCTGGGGCGGCGCCGTGGCATGGTGCCGAGAGGCGGCAGCATGCGGGGGCCTGCTAGGCAAGCCGTTGGGCTCACACTCACCGCCGCCTGTGCCCGCCTGCATCCCGCTGACCCGCCGCCGCCCCGCAGGCCCGACACTGGCACGCAGTACGGCCTGCTGTCAGACACGCTGGACCCCGCCCGTCTGTCGGAGCCAGACGGGCTGGCGGGCCGCCAGCGGCGCCTGCTCGGCGGCCCACCGCCGCAGCCCACGCCGGCGCCGCCACGCCGCTCCGGCGGCGGCTTCAATCCGTACGGCCTCGTGGCCGAGAGTACGGATGTGGAACCGGAGCCCGAGCGGCCGACGTCCATGCACACCTCACCGGTCTCTGGCGGCGGCAAGCCGGCGGAGGTGCTGTCGTTCCTGGACGAGAGCGCCGAGGAAGGCAGCGGCGCCGACAGCGGCCGCCGCATCGCCGCCGCCGGGATGGGCATCGCGGACTCGTACGGCGCCGACTCGTACGGCCTGGGCGCCGATGATGACGTGGTCAACGCCGGATCCGTGCCGCCGTCACGGCCGCTGACCGCCACAACGTCGCTCGTGCGCCGGTCGACGGCGGACATGCCGCGGCTGGCGTCGCCGGCGCTCGACTCGCTCATGCCCAGCAGCGCCGCCGGCGGCCGGCCACAGACGGCATCGCGCCTCTCCACCGCCAGCTATGGCCTCGGTGGCGACGCTGGCTTGGACGAGCCGTACGGGCAAGTCGTGGACAGCCCCGCCATCGGCAGCGCGGCGGCGCGGCGGCCCGCCGGCGGCGTTGCCGACGACGATGGCATCACCTCCGCCAGCGGTCCCGCGCTCTTCACCTCGTTCGGTGATGCGCTGCAGCCGGTGGGCCATCCCGGCGGCAGCCGCCGCCGTCAAGCGCAAGACGACGACGACGATGCGTACGGACTCGGCGCCGAGAGCGGCGACGGAGGCCTTGGCGGCGGCGGTGGCGCCTTGCCGCCGCCGGGCCGCTTCCAGCGTCCGCCCAGCCGCCTTGCCGTGAGCGGCGGAGACGAGCACGACCCGTACGGTGACGAGGCCCGAGAGAACCCCTCGGAGCTGCCAACGGCGACCACTCCCGGCGGCAGCGGTGGCGTCGGGATCTTCAATGCCAGTATCAGGTCGACGGGCTCCGCCGCCGCCGACAGGTACAGTGGAGGCGCCGGCCGCGCCACAGCCGGCCGGGCGAGCAGCAGTGGCAGCTCGATCCGCGGCGGCGGCGCCGGCGGCGACAGCTTTGGGCTGGATGCGGAGGGCGGTGGCGCCGCCGCCGCCGGTGCGGCTGGCGGCGGCGCCGGCCTACCGCCGATGCTCGATGGCGGCGATGACCTGGACGGCGGCGCGGGCGGTGCAGGCGGGTTGCTGGAGGATGGGGAGGGCCTAGGCGACGATGAGGAGATTGACTATGGCTTGGGTGCGGAGGATGGCGGGGACGACTTCTGAGCACGAGCCAGCGCGTTTGCGGCGGTCCGGCTGGGGTGAACTGAGCACGGTGGGCAGGTGGTGGGTTGCGCCCTGTGTGAACGCGGGCGCGAGGCGCTGAGGGTCAGATAGGGTCAAGTCATGTTAGCGAGGGTCAGGTGGTGGATTGGGTGCTGCGCAAGGGGATGTGTTGCGGCCAGCAGTGTGCAAATGCCCGCCTGCCTCGTGTCGCGGCACGCCTTCTTGCCATGACGCTCGGCAGCCTGCTTGCGCAGCTTTACAGCGCTGTCTGTGCCGCCTGGAGCGGCGCACGCCGGCACGTGACCGTGCCACCTCCTTCCTAACGCCAACAGCGCCGCTGCTGCAGCGGACGCCCACGGCCGGCGACCCACGCCTCGCCTCCTGCGCCCGCCTGCCTAGCACGCGAGCAGCACTCCACGCCGCGCGCTGCGCCGCCTCCACCAAACTCCGTCGAAACCACTCCCGCCGACGTCAACAGGTCAGGCTGCCTAGCAGTCGAGGTCAGGAGGTGGGGCACGGCCACCCAGGGGTCAAGCATTGTCTTGCGCTGCCGTCCGACGCGTCCCACCGTCCACGCAACCACCCACCGTGCAACCGACCGCGGCGCCTACGCTTCCCTCACACAACCGCACACAGCTACCCCTGCCCTTGCACGTGTCAAACCCCCTGGCCCCCGCTCTTCGCCGATCGTTGCATTCCGCGTTCCGTCACGTCGCCAGCGCCCCCATGCGCGGGGCGGGGCGCGTGCATCGATCCTCGCGACCACATCCCCTCATCCCAGCCCACGGCCCACTCTCTGCCTCCTGCCAGTGTCCAACCCCGCTGGCACCCTCAAACCCCAACCGCCGCCCTCAGGGCTCAAGTCCCCTTCCGCCCTCCCAGCTGCGCCCACAACCACAACACGCGCGGCCCCCGCGGGCGCTCTACTTCTTGTCCTTGCCCTCCGAAGAGCCCGCGTCGCCCGAGGACGATGAGGACGACGAGGAGCCCCCGCTCTGCTGCGCAAGCGTCTCGCCGATCTTCATCGACGCCGTCGACAGCGCCTGGATCTTGGCCTTCAGGTCGGCCACGTCCTCCGCCTGGTGGGAGGATGCATCGAGCCGGGTCGGAAGGAATCACCAAAGGTCGACTCCCGTGCGCGCGAGGCCATGTCGTGTCTGATCAGGCCGTGGCCAGCAGCATCGGAGGGCATGCGGGCCACAGCCGTGTAGCAGGGCGCTTTGCTGGCTAGCTGGCTGGCTGGCCGCCGCTGCAAGCGAGCGCCGACCCCACCTGCGACGCGGCGCGGCAGTCGGCGATGGCCTTGTTGATCTCGTCCACCACAGCCTGCGGCAGCTTGGACTTGTACTCGGCAAGCGACTTCTCGGTGGTGTAGATGGCGGTGTCGGCCTCGTTCTTGGCCTGAGGGGCAGGGAGAGACAGGGAGGGGGGAGGGGAGGCACGCGCGTCAGGGCCCGCGACATGCGCGAGGGAGGCGAAGCAACCACCTGGCTGCCGCTGGGCCCCATGCAGCGCCACCACAGCAGAGCAGCGTATCACAGCTATCCAACAAAGCTCCCTGGCGACGGGCCCGTTACCGGCAATCAGCGTCGCAAGACACTCCACAACCTCGCGGCGCCCTCACCTCGATCATGTCCTTGCGGCCCTTGTCCTTCTCCGCGTACTGCTCCGCGTCGCGCACCATCTGCTGGATCTGGTCCTCGCTGAGGCCGCCGCTGGACTGGATGCGGATGGACTGCTCCTTGTTGGTGGCCTTGTCCTTGGCCGACACGTGCACGATGCCGTTGGCGTCAATGTCGAACGTCACCTGGAGATGAAGGCCGGAGCACGACGAGTGTGGGGTGGGCCGGTTAGAAAGGGAAGGCGCATCAAGGGCGCCAGCACCAGCTGCAGCACACAGCCCAAGCGCCCATGCCACTGCTGCGTGCCCGTGTCCCCATGCCCTGCCGCCGCGCTGCTCGCAACCAACCCGCCAGGCCCCGGAGGTGCCGCTGCCCCGCAGCCTCACCTCGATCTGGGGCACCCCGCGCGGCGCGGGCGGGATGCCGACCAGGTCAAACTGGCCCAGCAGCTTGTTGTCGGCCGCCATCTCGCGCTCGCCCTGGAACACCTTGATACCGACCTGAGGGGTTGGAAAGGAAGGGTTGGGGTGCGCGGGAGGGAAGGGGGGTGAGGAGCCAGCAAGAAGGGCCGTGCCGTCCCGGTGAGCGGTAGGCGGGACACGAGGACAAGACGGTGCCGCCGCGCGACTGGCCGCGGGCGGGCGGTCCGTGCGCCAGCAAGCAGCCCCCCGGCGTCGCACCTGCGTCTGGCTGTCGGCGGCGGTGGAGAAGACCTGGCTCTTCTTGGTGGGGATGGTGGTGTTGCGGTTGATCATGCGCGTGAACACGCCGCCCAGCGTCTCAATGCCCAGCGACAGGGGCGTCACATCCAGCAGCAGAATGTCCTGAGGGGCGGAGGGGGAGGCGGGGCGGCGTGAGATACGGGGGTGGACGTGAGGAGATGGCGGATGCTACCGCTGAATGCCCGGCCGCCCCAGCCACATGAGCCACGTGAAGAGGGCACCGGCGCTGCTGCAGTCGCCGTTGCTTGCGTCGCCATGGATCGGCCGGCCCTGGAAACACCAGGTGCGGCACATCCACCCCACTGGCTGAGCACCCGTGTCGGCCCTGCTCTGCCCACCCGTGTCGGCCCTGCTCTGCCCTGCCCTGCCGCCCTCCTGTCTTCCGCCCTCGCACCTTCACGTCTCCCCGCAGCACGCCTCCCTGGATGGCGGCGCCCATGGCCACCACCTCGTCAGGGTTAACGCCCTTGCTGGGGTCGCGCTTGAAGATCTCCTTGACGATCTCGTTGACCTGAGGGACACCAGGGCGGAGGGCGGTCGTGATGGGAGGCCACTCAGGGTTGCCGACAGCTTCCGGGAAGGGTTGGGCTTCATGCGAATGGTGGTCAGCCTTTTCGCGTCACCTTTACTCTTCACCACCACCCGACCCTCGATGTCCACATGCCTCGTCCTTCCACAAGGCCCGCCTGCGCTCGATGCGAAGCCGGAGCCATGTCCCATCGCAATGCCACGGTGCCGTCGCAATGCTGCATGGCCTGACCCTCGCGCCCCCCCTCCGCCATGCCCTCCCTCCCACTCGTCTCCCCCACCTTGGGCATGCGGGTCATGCCGCCAACCAGGAGCACCTCCTGCACGTCCTCGGGCTTGACGCCTAGCAGGGCAGGCACGGCAGGCAGGGCAGGCAGATGATGTGAGCACACCCCCGTGACCCGGTGTCCAGGCGACCTGCACGGCGCCGTCCGCGCCGTGGGCGGCGGGCCCGGCGGGCCCGGCGCACCCCGTCCTGTCGCTGTTGTCAGGCTCGTCCCAGATCCTCCGTCCTGTAACCCGTTCATTGATTCTCCTCATACCCCCACACTCACAACTACGCCCTTTCTCACCGCTGGTCCATCCCACCATATCATCCGGCCACCCCATCTCCTAATGCCTCCGGGCTCCCTCCCACCCCGCCTCCTATCCTCCGCCCCCACTCTCCTTGCCTCTCTGCTTCTCCCCTCCCCACCCCTCCTCAGGCCCCTCACCCGCGTCCTTCATGGCCTGCAGGCAGGGCTGCTTGGTCCTCTCAAGCAGCTCGCCCACCAGGACCTCCAGCTTGGCGCGAGTGAGCGTCAGCGCCAGGTGCTTGGGGCCCGAGGCGTCGGCTGCGGTGCCGGGGTGGGGTGGGATACGAACGTTGGGGCGGGAGGAGGCACGGACGTGGTGGGGGTATCGGGTGCGGGCACACAGAGGCTAGATGGCATGTTCTGTTGGGCCACGTCAAAGAGACGCGCACGAGCTCCTGCGGATTACTTCTGCGCCCTGCCGTTGCGGAGGGTGCGGTGGGCACTTCGCCTGCGCCCCCCGTGGCTGCTCGCCTCACCCGTGATGAAGGGCAGGTTGATGTCGGTGCTGTTGGTGGACGACAGCTCGCACTTGGCCTTCTCGCTGGCCTCGCGCAGACGCTGGACTGCCAGCCGGTCCTTGGACAGGTCGATGCCCTGTTGCGTGAGGGCCGGACCGGACAGGACAGGGGGCCGGCGGCCACGGTTGACGGCGGCACTTGGGGGCGGCACGCGACTCTTGCCTCGGACGGACGCGCGCGGCTCTCATGTCACATGGCCCGTCTCACCACACCTGGTCCTCCTTGAACTCGGCAAGCAGGTGGTGCACCCAAAGCACGTAAGAATACGTACAACAAGATCCGATACCGGTCACGCAGTCCTACTTCTTTCATACTGATGTGGTCGCTGCAAGGCCCATCCCCACCTGGTCCTTCTTGAACTCGGCGACCAGGTGGTGCAGGATGGTGTTGTCAAAGTCCTCGCCTGCCGGGGAGAGGGCGGGAGAGGCCATCAGCCAGGGCCAAGCATGCGTACGGGCATGAGCACGCCACACCACTCGCCAGCCGCCCCGTACGCCAGTCCCTGGGCCCCCTGTCTCCTGCCCTTCCGTCCCTCGTGCGCAGCGCACCTCCCAGGAAGGTGTCTCCGTTGGTGGCCTTGACCTCAAACACGCCGCCCATGATCTCCAGAATGGAGATATCGAAGGTGCCGCCGCCCAGGTCGTACACCGCAATGAGGCCCTCCTTCTTGTCCGTGCCGTACGCCAGCGCGGCGGCGGTGGGCTCGTTGATGATGCGCAGCACCTGGCGGCGGTTGTGGCGGACGGGTGAGCGGTCGGGGAGCGGTTAAGAAGCGGTTGAGGTGCGGTCGAGGGCAGTCGGCAGCGCAGCCCATCGTCCGAACAGGAGTCACACGCGCGGGCGCCGCTGCGGCCCCGGGGCGCGAGGAGCGCCGCCGCTTGCTGAGGCGCAGCAGCTGCGGAGCGGCTCGGGCTGCTACCTCACGCCTGGGAGGCGGCGTCGCTCGCCTCCGTCCGCCTCCGCCTGCCTCCACCTGCTATGCGGTTGCCCCCTAGTCGGACCCTGCTAGATGTGCACGCTGCCGCGGCCGACGGCAGCACTTCGTCGTGCACACAGCCAGCGCTGCAGAAGCTTGTCGACGCCGCGCTAGTGGCGGCGCGCGCCCTGCTGTCGGCTGCTTTGCGAGCGCCGCTCTTCGCCAGACGGTGCCTCCTGGCTCTCCCAGACCGTGCAACCGCCAGCTCGACCTTTCCTTCCCCCACCACCTCCGCCCGCACCGCCCCTCGGCCAGCATGCTGCAGACGCCCTCGCGCTGCCCACCCCTTGTCCAGTCCCAAACCCATGCCCTCGCGTGCCCCTTCCCAACGCTCCCGCCCCTGCCGCCGCCCAGCGGCCCACCTCGAGGCCGGCGATGCGGCCCGCGTCCTTGGTGGCCTGGCGCTGCGAGTCGTTGAAGTAGGCTGGGGCCGGTACGGGCAGCGAGGGACGGGAGGGGTCAGCAAGGGTTAGGAAGACACAGACACAAACACAGGCTGCACAACACAACATCGCCCCGCACACCCCCGCGGCTCACCCGGCACCGTGATAACGGCCTTGCTCACGGGGTGGCCCAGGAAGGCCTCCGCCGTCTCCTTCATCTTGGTCAGCGTGAAGGCGCCGATCTGGCTGGGGCTGTACTTCTGGCCGCCGGCCTGAGGTAGGTAAGGCAGGGGGAGCGGTGCAGCAGAGGCGTGTTGGGTGCGCGGATTGCTGCCTGGGCGCCCCTCGGCCGCCGCCAGCAGCCGCTTAGGCCCAGCGCAGCCACCCGGCCCAGCAACGCTCCGAAGGGCGGTCGCCTGTTCCAGGCTACGGCCCTGCCCGGTGTGAACACGCTGGCGTCGACCGCCTGGTGTTCCGCCACCCGCCGTCCCGCCCCGCTCCGCCTGCAGCCCGTCCTACCTCAACCCAGGCATCGCCGTTGGGCGCCTTGATGATCTTGTACGGCACCATCTGTCGTACGGCAGGACAAGCGCGGGCGGCAAAGCAGCAGCAGGGCGTGCGTCCCGTCAGCCCGGCCCGCAAGGCACATGCCGCAGCGCCCCAGCTCACAACACAACCGGCGCAGCCGCGCCCGGACAGCCGCACCATGTGCAGCGTGCTTGCCCTGCGCTCCGAGCAGAAGGGGAGGTTGGCTGCACGGGCCGAGCTGACGACCTGCGGCACGTGCCCTTCCCTGCCCTTGCCACCCCATCCCGGGCCCGCCCCCTTGCGCCGGCGCCGCACCGCTCCTTGGCTACCGCTCCTCAAGCTCCTGGCCTCTTGTCACCCTGCCCTTGCCAACCTGGTCGTGTCCCCACGCTGTGGACCCCACGCCGGGCCTCCATGCCCGCCCTGCCCTGCCGCCTTGCCCCCGCGTCCTCGCCCTTGCTTGGGCCGCACCTTGGCCTCCTTCTGGGTCTGCGGGTCCTCGAAGGCGCGGCCGATGAGGCGCTTGGTGGCGTACACCGTGTTGGTGGGGTTGGTCACGGCCTGAAGAGCGTGGGAGGGAGGGAGGCCGGCAGAGGTCGGCATGGAGCAGGGGCGGCGGGGGCGCCAGTGATCCTCGGAGCAGTTGCTGCGTATGGCAGCCTTGCGCAATGGGGAAAAGGCAGCCAGCGGTGAGAGTGCTGCGCCCAAAGCGCGACGCCAGCCGCAGGGAGGGCCCCCGCTACGCGCCCGACACTTTCTGTCCCCGTGCCCGCTGCGACGCTTGGGGTCGCAGTTAGCCCATGCCTCCGACGTCGTGAGGGGTGGCAGGCCGTAGCTGCTGAGGTTGCGCACGAAGCTGCTGACCGCACAAAGGGAGTTCCAGCCCGCAAACGCTCCGTGCCACGGTGCCACCGGCGAAGGGCCACAGCCGGCAACCATGGAGCATGTCATGTCCCCAACACGTGCTGAAGGGCCTTCGAGGACCTCTGCACCCGCAGACTGATCCGCCACGTGCCGCGCACACGCCTCATGGCGCTTGGCGGGCAGGCCTTAGACGGCTTGTCCAACCCAGCACCTGCCACGCCAACCCAGCCCCCAGCTCTCGCCCGTGTCAAACTTCCTCCCCACGCAGCACGCTATCATCCAACAGGAACGCACGCCGCCCCACCTGGCGCTTGGCGGGCAGGCCCACGAGGCGCTCGCCCTTATCCGTGAAGGCCACCACCGAGGGGGTGGTGCGGGCACCCTCCGCATTCTCGATGACGCGGGCCGTCTGGGGAGTGGGTCATGGGGGCGAGGGAGCAGGGGTTTCATGAGAGGAAACACGGGTTTCATGAGGCTGGGCGTGGGCACAAGGCCTGGGACGAAAGCGCAAGCCCTTGGTGACGGTGACGGTACAACCGGACAAGGCGAGCACGTCGCGTTGACACGGGCCAGCGGCCCAGGACGGCTAGCAGCGGATGGCGGGGTATGAAGCGCTGGGGCACTGGCGGAAGGCATCCAGCAAGTGCGGCTGGCAGAGAGCGTGGAATGTCCTTGGCAGCCAACGGTATGTGGACCTGGCACGCTGCCGCCCGGCGCCTCCCCGGAGGGCCCGCCACATCCCGAGGTTGCCCGGCCACCCCGGGCGCGCTTCCCGCACCTTGCCCTCCATCACGGCCACGCAGGAGTTGGTCGTGCCCAGATCGATGCCGATGACCGCATCGGATTGGACGCCAGCCGACACGCTGCGGGGGCAGCCGACGCATACCCCATCCGTCCAGGATCAGCGACGTGTACACAGGCAGCTGGGCAGCGCGTCTTGAGGCTTCGCTGGTTGCGTCAATCAAGGGATGGCGTGGCGCACCTGAACAGGCGGAGCGCCACCGAATCGAACGCGAGGGCACCGCGGGCAGCCTGCAATCAATCCAGCGCGGGAGAGTGCGACCGTCAGCATTGCGTCGACCTTGGCCCCACGACGTGAGGCGCCGGCGCCCACACGTCGTAGGAGTTCCCGCTCGGCCCCGCTGCCGAGCTCCGGTCGGCTCATTATTCGCTAACCTGTAGGCTGCCAGCGCCAAGCGCGCTCTTCACGGCCTGCTGGAGCATGTTGACGCGCCGATTACGATGCTGTAAGCAGGATCGACGTGACGACTAGACGAGCAAGTCCTGAAACGGTGCTAGGAGCTGGAACCTAGATGGCCTGTCCGCCAAAGAGTACTGGGCTGTCGCGTGCAGCGAGTTTCAGTAGAGAACTTCTAGATTGGGGCCCTATCGAACATACGATACTACGCCGGTCCAATGTTTCAAGTAACGCAAGCCTATTAGGATCAACTAGAGAACAAAACAACGGGAGCTGGCTTACGTTGACCCAGGGGCCTGCCGCCACCATGCGTGCAACACCCCAGACCACCACCTCGCCCCACACCCTCTGCCTGCCCGGCCCGGAAGGCGAATGCTGCACTCCTGCGTGCTGAAAAACCCCCATCGCACAGCACCCCTTTTGTCGTATGTCCAAGGCGGCTTCCACTGCGTGTGGTGGCGCCTCAGCCTGTACGGTGTGCCACTGTGCCTGCTTCCAGCCCTCAGCGCCCACGGCTGGCATCCACTTCTCACAGTCAGAGCAGCTCCTCTTGCTGGGGTGCACGCCTTGCCGTAGTGGCTTGGGACCAACTGGAGGCCGGGTGCTCGTTGCAAAGCTACCAGACTTTCCGACAGGGGGGTTGATATCCCCCCCTGCTTTCCGATATCAACCATGACAGAGCGCTTCCACCTGGGACATCATCCGGGACGCAACAGCGATTTTGATGCCCACCCACACGCGAGACCCAGTTGACGCCGAAACTCGAGTCCACAATCCCGGCCCTTCTACGATACCGTCACACACAAATCGCTCCGATCAAAGTCCGGGTTCCGCCTAGAACACGCCATCGCTCTCCTCGCCTGCCCCACCGCCGCCGCCGCCGCCGTCCCCGCTCGTGTACGCCTCGAAGCCCTCGGTCCCGTAACCCCCGCTGCCCGACCCGCTACCCGCCCGCCTCGCCGCAGCCGCTGCCGCCACGAACCCCGCCCGCCCGCTGCAGCCGCTCCCGCCACGCTGCCCTCCGTCGCCCGACGCCCGCGCCGAGCCACCGCTCTCATCGCCCTTCCGGCCGCTGCCCCGGCTCCCGTCCCGACTACTCCGCACACCGCCGCCGGCGCGGCCCTCTCCCTCAGCCCCACTGCCGCTGCTGCGGGCGCTGCCCGAGCCCACGCTCCTCCGTGGCCCCGCGATGGCGGCCTCCGGCCCCCCCGCGCGGTCCCGCCAAGGCCCCTGCTTCCCCTCGCCCTTGGAGACCAAGCCCGTTGACAGTCCGCTCAAGGCGAGCTCCTCCGCATCCCCCAACTCTGCCGACATGGAGTTGAAACCCGTGGTGGCGGCGCTGGCGGCGCCGCCGCCAGATGACATGGCCGACCGGCCGCCGCCAGCGGCGCCGCCGCCCGACGACATGGCCGAGCGCTGGCCGGGCCTAGCGGAAGCGCCGCTGCCTCCGACGGCGAACGTCACTGAGCGGGCGCTGGCCCCGGAGTCGGAGCCCGAGCCGGAGGCTCCGGCCGAGCCAGAGCGCGAGCGCACTGCGGAGCGTGGCCTGGCGGCCGGCGCGGCGGAGCCGGCGCCGCGCTGGCTCTGTGGCGCCAGCGGAGGCAAGCCGGATGCAGGCCCCTGCGCCGGTCCAGGCTCTCCTCCCGCTGGCGCACCGCGCCGCCGTTGTAGCACAGCCGACGAGTGCACCGACGGGACCACGAGCAGCTCGACCTCGTACATGGGGCCCTCTGCCAGCGCCGGCGGCGGCGGCGCCGCCAAGCTTGGCGACACGACCGGCAGCGGCGGCGTCGCCTCTGCCATGGGCTGCGGCGGCGCGGCTGAGGGCGGCTGGTGGGGCGGCGGCGGCGGATATTGTGTCTCGACGGCGCGGACCTATGGCCAGGATGGCAATTTAGGGGAGCAGCCGCACCAGGGTGGCGGCGTCAGATGACGTCAGATACATCAGATGCAGTGCTCTGACACGACGACAGCCGTGAAAGTAGGACATGCGCAGCCCCCTAACGCAGCGCAGGACACAGGGGTGGTGGAGCACACCGAGTCAGCCCCCATCGGCCAGCAGGTCGGTGCACAGTGCGGGGCGGGGTCCACCTGCAAGTCGTTCAGGTGGCTGCGCAGGCGCCGCTCCGCCTCGAGCTGCCGAGTCAGCACCTCCGCACGGGCCTGATAGGCAAGGGAAGGGCGCCGCAACCATGGTCAACTACCAGCCCAGCACCTACCACCACGTCACGCGCCCGTACCGCTGGCCACGCCGCGCCTGGCTCCAGCCCTGCTCTGCTGTACTGCACGCCACCGCCGGGCCAACACCCACCTTGGTCCCCAATCCGGATCCGGATCCCGATGCCTGGATCTGCAGATCCTGGTTCTCCGCCGCCAGCCGCCGGACCTGGCGCTGCAGCTGCGTGATCCGCGCCAGCAGCAGCCCGTCCGCGTCGCTGCCGCCAGCCGACTGGTCGGCTGCACCCATCTCGCCCATGGCCGGAGCGACAGGCGGACCAGCGGCGGCGGCGGCGACGCCTCCGGCATCTGGGCGGGCCGGCGCTGGCTTGGCGGTGCGGGTGGCGGCCCTGGGGACGGTGACGGGCGTGGCCTGCTGCGCGGCGGCAGCACCCGAGGGCGAGGCCGCGGAGGCGCCAGTGGCGGCCTTTACAAGGCCGCCCCACGCCGCAGAGGCTGCCTGCCGCTGTTCCTGCGGCTGCTCCTGCTGCTGGGGTTGAGGGCGACGGCGCACCCGCTGCTGCTGATGGAGCTGCATGTGCTCCTGCTGCTGTTGTAGGTACCGCAGGTGCTGCAGTCCCTCATCCGTCCACTGCTGCTGCGCTTGCTGCTGGGGATGGCGATGCAGGGCTGCAGCCTCGTGCTCCAGGGCGGCCTTGTCCGACAGCAGCTGCGACACCTGGCCAGCAAGCGCCTTTGGGACGGGAGGGGGTGGGGAGTGGGGAGGGCGGCAAGAGGGTCACGGTTGCCCGCACGTTGTGCCAAGCTACGTGGCAGGCTCCAGGGCACCAATGCAGGCTTGCTTCCTGTCCACCGTCGGCTGTCTGTTGTAGATCTAGTGACCGCGCTCACCTGGATGCGCGCGTGCAGCTGCCGGCGCTCTTGCGACGCCATGCCACTGGCTGAGGCCGAGGCCGACGGCGCCGCTGCGTCCATCTGAGCCAGCTCCAGCTCCAGCTGTAGTTGGGGAGCGGGCATGCCAAGCAACAATGAGCGAGGCGCGTCACGCAGCGCACCGCACAGGATGCGAGGAAAGGACGCGCCGCGTGCGCTCCGGCATGAAGCCATAAAGCGCCTTGGCCACCGCGTCCTGCCCTAGTCAGCACAGCAACAGCACCGGGCCAAGCCCCACCTGTAGCTCCTGCTTGTCTAGGGCCAGGAACTCCACCTGCAGGGCAAGACAGAGGCACCGCCGGAGTGTGACATGGCTGGCACACTCAGAACCACACACACGCCGAGGAGGCGCCGTCGAAAGTACCAAGTATAGCACAACGTCCCAACCAAAAGCCGGCCGCAATGGCCACCCAGCACCCCGCGGCCTGCCCCCTTCCGTCCCACGCGGTCCCCTTTCTTGGCTGCTTGCCTGGCCCTGCAGCGCGGCGATGCGCCTGTGCAGCTCCGCGGCGCGGCCGTCGTGCGGATCAGGACCAGAGCTGGGCGCGGCCCCCGAGCCAGGCGCGCGGGCAGCTGATGGTCCCGGACAGGGCGCCCCTGCACCCCTGAGCTGCTCATTCTCCGCCTCCAGCTCGCCCAGCTTGGACTGCAGCTGCTGCAGCTGGGAGCGCAGCCCCTCGGCGCCGTCGCTGACCACCGTCTGCGCGGGGACCGGGGCCAGTGCAGAGGCACGGATGGGGTGGACATGATGGGATGGTGTAGTGAGCTGCCAAGGGCATGCGTGGCGCGGGGCTTGGGCTGAGGTAGGCGCGGGCGACGGCTGCTAGGGCCCTGGCATGATGCCGGCGAGCGCCGGGGCCTCTAGCGGCCTTCCCCTGCCCACCTACCTTGAGCCCCTGCGTGCGGGAGGCCAGGCGGTCCATCTCGCCGTACACGGCAGCCAGCTGCGACTCCAGCTCCTGGCAGCGACCCGCCAGCGAGGGGCCGGAAGCCGACGCAGGCTCCGCTGCCGCCGCTGGCGTGGCGACGGTCTGGGAGGCGGAGGCCGCGACCCCGCTGGCAGAGCTCCTGGCGCTAGCGGGGTCGCGGGCGTTGGGGTCGCGAGCTGCAGCAGGCCCGGGGCCGTCACGCAGCGCCGCGACCGGCACGGCGGCCGTGGACGTGCCAGCAGCGATGGACGTGGACGCGTCGTGGGCAATCGCGACTGCTGCAGACCGGGCGCCGAGCCGGGCTGCGAGCTCGCCCGCAATTTCAGCCAGCTGCTGCCGCCGGGATGCGCGTGGGCCCGCCTGCCCAGGCGGCGACATCGGGACAGCATCGCCAAAGGCGGCCGGCGGCAGCGAGTGGCCTGGTTGCGTCCGGGTGGGAGACGACGGGGCGGTCACGGCAGCGACTGCTGCCGCCGCCGCGGCGGCTGCCGCGGCAGCCGCCGCGAGTCCTGTTGGTGGCGGCGCGGCGGGCTCCGCAGCCTTAGCGTATGCCGCGAAGGAGCCCTCCGTGTAGAGCGGAAGCTCAAAGGCCTCGGCTCCTTCGTCTTCCGCCCAGCCAGCGGCCGGCAGAGGGGCTGCCGACGCTGCGCCTCCTCTGGGGTCGGCCACCGAATCATACTCAACATGCCTTGAGGAGTGAGCGTCAGGACCGGCACCGGCGCCAGCAGATACGCCGCCATCTCCGGACCGGGGACGAGATGCCCGGCCTGAGTCCGGGCCCGAGCCCCAACCTGCGGCCCCGCCTCGCGTGCTGCCGTCGCCGGACGGCGCCCGGGACGGGTAGCCAGAGCTGGAGCGGGAAGCAGGGCCCGCGCCGCTGCCATCACTTGATGCGCCTCGGGAGCAGTCCGGGCCGGAAACCAGTCCCTCCGCAACGCTGCGGCTCAGGTGGCAAGCGGGGCGCGGCGGCGAGGCAGCGGCCCGCGCGGCGCCGGCCCCGGAGCGGGCGCCCTGTGATGCTCGGCTGGAGGCGGGCGGCGAGTGCGGCGCAGGGCCTTTTGAGCTACGAGACGGGGACCTAGACGGGCTCTCCTTGGCCTTGGAACGTGGCTGAAGCTGGGCCGGGCTGGAGGCCCGCGACGGCGTCGGAGGCCGCGAGCGCGAGGGGCCGCGGGAGACGGGGGCGGCAGCCACGGACCGCGGCGGCGAGCGGGAGGCCGACGCATCCCCTGGCGGCGAGTCATTGGCGGCGGAGGCCGCATCGGAGCGGCCGCGCGATGGCTGTCTTGCCGCCGCTGCAGTCCGTGCCGGAGATGTGGTGGCGGCCTGAGGGGCCGGCGTCGGCTCGGTCGCTGGCAGCATGGTGCCGCCTGCGCGCCAGGCGGCGACTCGTGCGACGGCGGCGCTGGCGGCATCCGCCGCCGCCGCCGCGGCGACGGCCGTGTCTGCAAGCGCGTCCTGGATGCCCTCCGCCAGCAGCCGCCGCTCCAGCGACGCCAGGGCAGCCCGCATGTCTGCGATGGCGCTGGCGGCGTCGCCGCCGGGCTGGACAGCGGCGGCGGCGCTGCTGTTATAGCCGGCGTCAGCGGCGAGTGCGTCATGCCGAGTGACGATGGGAGAGTTGGCGCTGGCGGCGGCGCGGGCAGTTGGCCGGGCTGGAGCAGCAGCCGGCGGAGGGCTCGTTGGGCGGGGAGCTGGCGCCTCTGGCGGCGCTGCCGGTACGGCCATGGGCGCATACGCTGGCGAGGCTGGGCGCTGAGGTACCTATGGCGGTTGCACACGGCGGCGGCAGCAGCACGCAAGTCAGTGTACGGCAGCCAGGGGCTTGGCTCTGTGATGCACCGTGCCGCAAGGCCATTCCAACAGCCCACCTTAACATGCAGCTGCTGAGCAGGACAGCTGGGCCCAGCGCGTACCTCCTGCTCCGGAAACCAGTGCAGCGCAGATGACTGCGCCACCTGCTCGCGCCCCGCGGTGACGTGCGGCCGCCGCTGCCGCTCCTCCACGGCCCTATCGCGTCCGTCGCTGCCCTCAGCCCCCGCACTGCCGCGCCCCGCACCGGACGCCGCGCCGCCGTGCTGCTGCCGCGGCCGTGGGCTCCCCTGCGCAGCGGCGGTCGGGGCGCGGGGCAGGCTGAGTGCCGGTTGCTGGGTGCACAATGCTGCGTGCTGGGCGCGCCGCCATGCAGCCCGACGGCCACATGCAAACGACGCGGCGGAGAGCGGGAAGCGCGCCGGCGCCAGGCCGCCACCCCGCGTGGTGGCGAGCCCCGGCGCCCGAGGGGCCCGGCACCGCCGGGCTTAGCGCCGGGCAGCGCCGGGCGCGCGCCGCCTTGGCGGCCTCACCCTCGCCTCCTCCGCTGCCGCCAACGCCGCCGCCAGGGCCTTGTCTCCAGCCGACCGGCCCCGCTGTCCCCGCAGCGCTGAGTCGACCACTGCCTCCAAGACGAGGCCGGAGCTGAGGCTGACACTGCTGCCGCCGCCGCTGCTGCTCCAGCCGCGGGCGGCCGCCGCTGCTCGGCCGCCACCGCCGCCGCCAGGGCTGCGGCGCCGCCGGCCTGCGGACCGCAGCAGGTCCTGCGCCGCGCGCGCCATGGCAGAGGAGCTGCTGGAGGTACTGCCGCCACCGGCAGCAGCGGCGCGGCCACGCCCGCTGCTGTCGGAGGAGTAGGAGGAGCTGGCGGAGCCGCCGCCACCGGGGCTGGGGCTGCTGTCCTGGCCACGGAGCACTGCCTCCAAGGCCCGCAGCGATGCGCCTCGTGACGGGCTCCGGCTGCGGCCCCGGCCTTGGCGGCGGCGCGACGCTGCGGCGGCGCCGGGGCTAGCACCAATCGCAGCCAGTAGCTCCGCCACCGCGGCCTCGGTGGCTCCGCCGCCGCTGCGGTGCGGCTCAAGCCCCGTCAGCCACGAGGCCAACTGCCGCAGCTGCCTCATGTGTCGGCCGTCAGACAGCAGATCCGGGTAGGTGCCGTGCAGCTTCCGCAGCGACCGAACCAGGCGGTGCCGCTGGCCGGGCGCCAACCGCTGCCGTGCGATCTGCCAAGGGTCGTCCGATCCATACCCCGAGGACGAGGATGATGCGGGATGTTTGTTGTACGTGTGCGGCGACCCGTCACGACGGCGGGACAAGCCAGCGCCGCCGCCGCCATGAGCCCGGCCCCGCATGTACGACACCAGGCCAGACAGCCCGTCCGGCACGCTGCCGCCGTCAGCGTCGCTGTCGTCGCTGCCGTCGCCCACGCCCCACGACGCCGCCGCTGCAGCGGCGGCGGCGCCCTTGCCGCCGCCGTCGCCCAGGCCGGCTGCTCGGCGCATGAGCCTGAGCTCCTGGCTAGCGACAGCTTGGCGGTCCCGCACCGTCGCCTCCTGCCGCCGCCGCTCCGTCGTGTTCGGAGGCGGCGCGTCAGGGCCAGGCCCCGGGCCTTGCAGCAGCTGACTGCTGAGCGTCAGCCGCTGCAGCAGCTCCTGGGCGCGAGCCGTGCGGCTTGCGAGGTCGCGAGCCCCAGCGGCGCCGCCGCCGCCACCACCGCTGCTGCGCGGCGGCGTAAGGCCGGCGGCGGCTGCCAGACCAGCGAGGAAGCAGCCGTTGGCGGCCGTTGTGGTGGTCGGCGCCAGGCTGCCAATGGTCGTGCTGACGGTTTCCGTGTCGGACGAGTTGGAATGGCGCGCCGCCAGTGGCCAGGCGGCAGCCGCAGCGACGGCGTCGTCGGCCCGGCGGCGACTGCGAGCCAGCTTGCGCGCAGTTGCTGCAGCGCCCTCAAGCTCCCGCCTCACCGTCCTCGCGGCCCTGCCCATCACACGGTCCTCCTCGCGGTCTGCCGAGTCGCCGCTCGCTGTACTGCTGTCGTACCCGCCGTACATCGTGCTGCCGTAGGCGTGTGACGACGGCGCAGGGTGCGGCGTGAAAGCGGTGCGGGCGCTGGACGGCGGCGGCGGCCGCCGCCGCGGCGGGCTAGCGCTGCGACCGCGCCCGCTGGCAGCAGGAGCGCCGCCGCCGCCGGCAGCCCTGGCTGCAGCCTCCGCTAGCCGCTCCCAGCCGCTCTTACGCCGCTCTACGATTGTTGTCTGATGGCCACCTAAAGCCCCGGCCGTCCTGGCTGACGTCCTCCCAAGCGATGACGGCGCCGGAGCTGGCGTCGCAGGTGACGCCCGCGGCTGAGGCGATCGCGGCATCGGTGGCGGCGACCACCGGGGCGTCGCCATAGCACGTGCGGCCGGCGATGCCGCCGGCGACCGGCGCGGGAAGGGCTCCGGCATCAGGTCGTCGTCGCTGCTGCTGCTGCTGTCTCTGGCGGCGGCGGCACCGCGGCGCAGGGCGCTGGCGGCGCCACGGGGAGCCCCCAGGGCGCTGAACGTGATGTCGCTGCTGCTGCTCGAGCCGACAGCTGCGGCCCTGGCGGCAGCGGTGGCGCCAGCGGCGGCACGGCCCCGTGTGCTGCTTGCAGGTGTCGACGCCGCGGCCTGCAGCCGGACGGCGGTCTGCTGCGCCCGGCTAGCGACGTGAAGGCGCTCCGGCGTCAACCGCGAGGCAGCGGCGCCGCCGCCAGGCGGCCCTTGCTTGGCCGCAGGGCTCCTCATGGCGGTCGCCCCAGGGGCACGGGCGGGGATGTGAACGCCGGCAGCAGCGGCGGCCTCGGTTGCGCGTTGGCGGGCGGTGCGAGGCACGGATCCCGCCCGGCATGCGGCGCTGCCCGGCGGCCGGCCTCCTCGCAGCGCCGACGCTGCCTGCTCTAGCGCCGCGGCGGCAGCCGCCTCCGTGCCGCTGCTGCTGCCGTCGCTGTCGTCGGCCCAGTCGCCGCGCGGGGTGCGGCTGTGTCGCTGGTCGCGGGCATGCGCTGCGCCGCGGTGTTGGTGCCGGTTTGGCGGCGATGGGGAGCGCCGGCGCAACAGGGCGTCCATTGCCCGGACTACGGGCGAGCGCGAGCGAGCGCCAGCAGTCGTGGCAGCACGTGTGCTTGCAATGTCGGTCAGCGGCAGCTCGCTCGAGGTGTCGCTGGCGAAGCCGTCCGCGAGCTTGGATACCAGGGGCGACGAGCGCTGCCGCTGCGCTGTCCCATGCTGATGCCGATGCGCTGACGCCTGTGGACACGGCCAGGGCCATGCGTTG
Organism: Chlamydomonas sphaeroides; assembly: GCA_001662425.1. Classification (NCBI taxonomy): domain Eukaryota; kingdom Viridiplantae; phylum Chlorophyta; class Chlorophyceae; order Chlamydomonadales; family Chlamydomonadaceae; genus Chlamydomonas; species Chlamydomonas sphaeroides. The sequence continues at coordinate 64,251 of BDDC01000189.1, read as the reverse complement.
AGGGGTGCACGCGGGTGCGGGACGGCTTTGCATGGACTTCTTAATCCTGCTATAGACACCACTGGAACTCCCGTCCCTGGCGGGCGTGCGCAGGCACCTGCCGTCCCTGGCATGCTTTGACCCCAGCTTGTGCCTCCTTATGAGCACCAACCTTGCGTGCACTGTAGGCCTGCAACACACTCTGCAGCGCCGCAAGGTCCCGGTCCCCTCGAGTCATTCCGCGGTCGCGCGTGAAGTTCCGAGCGGATCACGAGGTAGCTCTCGTGGCCCGCTACTTCGCTGCTCGCACTGGCTGCGCAGATGCGCAGCTGCAGTCGGCGGACAACGGCAAAGTCAAACTCTGACCAACCTAGCCTTGCTACTGTCGCCCTGCTCCATCATGGTGCACAACAGTCTGTTGGCAACACACATGCCCTTGGGCAGTGGTACGCCGCTCGGCTTGCGGTCAGCAACAGCGCTACGCAAGTGCACAACGAGCCTGGCTCAATGAACCGTTTGACGGTGTATGTATGTAGTCGAACTCTGGAGAGCTGTGTGTACCTGGTTCTGGTATCGCGTTTCAGTAACTGGTCCGCATGGGCCGAAGTCGACAGTTTTGGTCTTCGCGACATGTCGCATCCACATACTCTGGTCACGTAGCTACGCACGCGTTGAAGTTATTTACACCCTCTGAGCACACGAAGGTGTCCGTTGAACCGAAGCACGGATTGCACATGTTGAGGTAACCGCCAAGGCAGCAGAACGCCGAAACACGAGATGAGCAACCAAAAATGGCCTGGCTTTGGCAGCAATGTCGGACGCACTATCGGCTCGCCGTGGAGCGGGTACGTGGTTCTGGGTTCGGATGCCCTCGCATGTCGCCTCACAGCCTCGCGCGCCACATGTGCAGGTACCGCGGCGACTACTCGGTCTATCCTGATGAGGGCTGGCGCCAGTCGCTGCGAAAATATCCGTTTGCGGGGCTCGGTCCAGGCGCTCCTCCATCCGCGAGCCCGCGGCGACGCCGAGGCCGCAGCGCGTCGCCCCGACGCGTCCGAGCTGCTAGCGCCAACGCCGTGGCTCGAGCGGCAGCGGCAGAGGCGCAGCGAGAGGTCCTGCAGGACATGCTGAGCAGGGTGAGCAGGGGGTAGCAGGGCAGCCCCCGGTAGCTGGGCTGCTTCCCGCCCCGGCGCCAGGCGCAGGCGCGGCAGCCGCGCGCCTGCTCGCGCTCAGTGGCACGTCCTGCTGAGGGGAGTGCCGTCGTGAAGCCCCGCAAGGATGGCTCCCAGCCTGCTGCTCCACCGCCAACCCTGCTCGCTGCTCCTGCCGCCTCTCTCCACCCCAGGTGGACGCCACCCAAGACGACCTCAAGGTGTGCCCGCAGGCTGAGCTACCAGCTACCCCGCCACTGGATCCCCTCGACCACCTGCCCACCTGCATGCGACCAGCGTGGTTGCCTCGTTGCCACCAGGGACTCCTTCCCATCCCCGCCCCAGCCCCCAACCCCGCTCCTTGCCCGCCTCCGATTCGCAACCCCACCCCAGGCGCTGTCGCGCAAGGTGGCGGCCTGGACGCGCGAGGCCGCCTCGCTGGCCGGCGGCCTGGAGGAGGAGGCCGCTCTGGCGCAGCTGGCGTCACAGGCGGAGGCGCTGGCGGAGGCGGAGGGCAGGGCGGCGGAGCTCGCCAAGAAGGAGCGCGTGCTCAGGTGAGGGTTGGTGGTCAAGGGATGTACGTAGGACCATGGGGCACCGGGCGACGATGGATGGCCATCTCTTCATGCGTGGGCGACACGTGGCCGGTTCGACACGTGGGGCTGGCAATGAGGTGGGAGGGAAGAGCCAGAGTGGAGAAAGTGCCGCTGCGACCAGCACCTGATGCCGCCCTGCATGGGCTGCACTGCCGCCTGGCGCCGCTGCCCGCCGAGGCGCTGACCAGCCGCTGACGCACCCCTGCGCCGCCTGGCCCGCAGGCTGAGCGGCGAGAACTACCGCCTGCGCAGCGAGCTGGCCGACATGGTACGGATCTGCCGTACATTGCTCGGCCGCAAGCGGTACGACATCGGCGCCGTGGACCCGTACTTGCTGCGGCAGGCGCGCAGCGGCGCCAGCGGCGGCGGCCTGGACGCGGCCGCCGCAGCGTCCGCGGCGGCCGCCGCGGCAGCGGCAGCGGCGGCCGAGGCCTCTGCTGCGACGGCTGCGGCCGCCAAGGCCGAGGCGGAGGCCGAGGCCGCGGAGGCGGCTGCAGCCGCCGCCGACGCCAGGCGGCGGGCCTGGCCCGTGCAGCTTGACGCTGCCGCGTACGCGGCGGCGGCGGCGGCGGCGGCGTACCGTCCGCGTCCGTACTCCGCCGCTCCTGCCGTCACGTCGGCGGTGGAGCCGCGGCCCGTGGCGGTCGCTGGAGGTTCTCCTCGCAGCGCTGCCGCCAGGCTAGACAGGGCGGAGGCGGCGGTGCAGGCCCTACTCGACGAGCTACAGCCGAACGAAGCCGCTGCCGGCGGCGGTGCCGGCCAGCCCGCGGCGCTGCCAGCTGCCGCCGCCGCGGCGGCGGCGGCGAACGAGGCGGAGGCGGAGCGCGGCAATGAGGAGCAGGTGGCGGCGCAGGCGGAAGCGTTTGAGCAGGAGCTGGCGGCAGACCGGCAGCAGGTGGGGCTGGTTGGCGGTCGAGGCTAGAGCGCTGACGAAGAAGCGACGCCACGTCTGCCCGGAGCACGCGGCGGTGCACTGGCACACCGTGCTACGCACACACGGGGCGTGCTGTGCCGTGTGTGGGGTTCTACTCTACTTGACACTTAAGCACTCACACCCGCAGCCCCTGGCCTTGAATGTCCTGAGCCTAGCCCCGTTGCTGCCCTCCTCGACTGCCGACAGTTCGGGTCCGCGCAGGCTGCCGTGGACGAGGCCCTGGCTGAGCTGTCGGCCCACTTCCCGCAACAGCAGCAGCCTGGCGGCGATGCCGCCGCCGTCGAGCCGTCGGCGCCGCTGGCCGACGCGGTCAGCCACGAGGAGGCTGTGTCGTCGTTCCGCGGCTTTCCCGCGGCGGCGGCTGCGGGCGGCGCCGCCGCCGGGGACGGCGTCGAGATCACGCCGGCGGAGGCGGAGATGGAGCCTGAGGTGCCGGTGGTGGGGACGCCGATGGGCACGCCGGTGAAGCTGGCAGAGGGCGTGCCGTCGGGCTTCCCCGCCACCCCCGCCACGCCCATCTACCAGGGCATCGCGCAGCCGTACGGCAGCGATGTGCCGTACGGCCGTGGGTACGGCGCCGGCGCAGAGGGCGCGCCGGCGACGATCCGGCGTGCGCCGGCGCCGGCGGCAACGGCGACGCTGGGCATGCCAGCGGCGCCACCGGAGACGTACCAGGCCGCCGCGGCCGTGGCGGCGGCTGCGAGGTACGGGGCGGCGCTGTCGCCGGCGGCGGCGCCGCCGCCGCTGCCGGCCGGGCCATCGGCGGCGGCTTCGCTGGATTCGCTGCTGCTGGCCGAGGTGGAGAAGCTTAAGGCCGTCAACCGGGCCCTCGCCAGCACCCTCGACTCGTACAGCCGAGTGGCTGACCGGCTGAGCGCCACCGCCGTACCCGAGGCGGCGCCGCCGCCGCAGGCAAGCACCGCCGCGCGTGCCCTCTTCGTCGATGGCGCCGCCGCGTCTCCGCTGCCAGCGGCGACGGCCCGGCCGGGGTACGGCTACCCCGCGACGCCGCCGCCGGCGTACGGCTCGGCCACCGCTGGCGGGCCTTCGCCGCTGGCATCCGAAATCCGGCACTTGGACTCCACGCTGGATCTGCAGCTGTACGAGATTCGAAGGCAGCTGCAGGAGCTGCGCCGCGACATGTCGGCGGATCGGATTGCGGCGGCAGCGGCCACGGCCGCCGGCGGCGCCAGCGCCGCCGCCGCCGCCAGCGTCCCCGCGGGCAGCTCTTACCGCGCGCTGTCGGCGTACTCGGCCGCACCGCCACCGCCGGTGGTGAGCGCGGTGGACCGGATCCAGATCGCGCGCATAAAGGACGAGATCGCAGATCTGCGCCGCCAGATCCAGTATGACAAGCTCTGGTATCACAACAGCCTGGGCCACGTGGTGTCGGAGCGCTCCACCATGTTCCAGGACCTGCAGCGGCGCATCGACATGCTGCTGGCGCCGTACTGAGTACTGCTGCTGTGTTGTACCCGCGCTGGTGTTGCGCTGGGTCTGCCGCGTGCGTGCATGCGTGCGTGGCTGCGTGCGTGGTAGAACGAGCTGACCTGACAGGGACTGGCTGAAGCGAAACGTTGGCAACAGACTGACGGGGATGAGGGCTTCAGTGATGCAAGAAGTGGTGATGCGGAGAGACGGCGCGAGGAACCGGGGATAGGGGAGGACCCCTGCATGGATGGGTGGTGGATGTGATGTGGCTGGGAACATGGAGGCCGCGGGCCGCCGCCGGCTGAGGACGCGATAGGCATCGCCTCGGTGTGGAGCAGGGGTAACCCCTGCTGTGAAGGCAGTGGGCAGGCGCGGAAGGTTAAGCGCGCCTGGTCACATCAGGTTCCGGGTCACGCGTCGACGGTTGCACAGCGAAGTATTTATGGTGACAGCACACTTGTGGAGTGGTGGCGTTGAGGGCGCGAGTCGGGGTCCACCCAGGGGTCTCCCCTGCGTCACCCTGTTACCCTAACCCCAAAGAAAGTTTGCCAACAGTGTGGAGACAGCAGCAGAGCGCAGAGCGCAGAGCGCAGAGCGCAGAGCGCAAAAGAAGAATTTGCAGAGCGCAGAGCTACAGCCAGCGCAGCTGGCACCATTCCAGCGCTCACGGCTGCCCCGCAGGTGCGTCACCCTGTTACCCCAAACCCCAAAGAGAGTTTGCTGGGCAGAGCCCCAGTGGTAACACTGAGAGGAGGTGGCTCGAATGCCAGTCACCCGTGCCATTCATTGCAACGGCGCTCTGCCAGCGCCTGCCGAGCGTAGGGCACATCTGCATGCATCAACTACTCGGTGTGCAGCAGCTCCGTCCAAGCCCCCAGCAGGTCGGCTGCGGCCACCCGCCAGTCAACACCACGCACGGCAATGCCCCAAGCAGCCCTGCGGCACACCAGCCGCCCGGCCCCCTCCGTGCACACGGCATGGCATGGCTCTGCGCCAGCCATGACACGCACCCAGTAGCTGCTGCTGGCGTGGGCTGCTGCCCCCTTTGCCCACGCCTTCCCCCCTCGACGCGATGCAAAGTGCGGGATGCACTTGGCAGCGCGAACGGGCAGCTGCAGCGCCGGCTGCTTGCGTCATACCGCCAGTAGACCATGGGAGGGATGAACAACGGACTGCTTCACCGGCGTGCCCCGCATGTGACACGTGGGTGTGTAGGGTCACCGCGAGGGACCCGCGTTGGCAACGCCCACGGGCGCGTACGGCCGCTGGCCTTTGACCGCGTGGCGCCAGGTGGCCCAGCCGCCGTCCCGCATGCCATCCAGCGGCAACATGCTCTATCGCCTAGCAGTCAACTGCCGACAGCATCGCCTCTACTTTTAGGCTCGCGGCGGATGCCTGGCCAAGCGCCTCGGTGAGGGAAGGCAAGGACCCCGCCCTCATGGGACCTGCATGCGCCCCATAGATAGGCGGCTCATGTGGCCCATGCAGCAGCCGCGCGACCTGCCGTCACGCTGTCCAGAACAGCTCTAATGTACAAACAGTGTCCGCAAAATCTCATCAACACATGCAGGTCAAGCCATACAACTCGTCCCAGGGAGCCTTCCCCGTCACGTATCAGCCAGCCTTGACATAAGCCAGTCCACGCTGCACAACCTTGAGCCAGTCCACCCTAGCTACGCAAACAAGCCATGCAGGGCCAGCGTCTCTTCGGTACCCAAGCCCACGGCCGGGACCTTCAGCGCTGCAGCCGTTGCCCGTAAGCCCTCCTGCGCACACGACACCTCGACCACGCCCCACAAGGCGTCGCCGCGCACGTGCTCCTCCTGCCCAACTCGAGGTGTCGCTCAGGGCGCGGGACGAGGGCGCATGCGGCGCCGCCCAGCCACCACCACTCAGCGGCGGCGGGCAATGGCGCGCAGCACCAGTGGCCGGCGGATGACGGCGACGCAGAAGACCGCCACCGCCAGCATCATGACGCCGCCCAGCAGCTGCGGCAGGGGGGCCAGGCACGGCCGCGCGAGGACTTCATGTTGGGCGTGCGCCACGAGCCGCGCAAGCCATGCAACACAACAT
>BDDC01000189.1:4767-57724 GCA_001662425.1 Chlamydomonas sphaeroides | reverse complement strand
CCCCCCCCCCCCCCCCCCCACCTGGTCCGCGGTGCGCTTGCGGGGCACGCCGGCCTCGCCGCCGGCCGCCTCGGACCCGCACTCGGCCGCCAGGCCCTGCGCCTCCGCCTCCTGGCCCGCCTCCTCCGGGCCGAACATGAAGCCCGCCACGTGGCGCCGCAGCCAGCCGCCCAGCGAGGCCAGCGCGTCGCCGGCTCGTTCCAGGGCCCCCGCCACGGCGCCCACCAGCTTGGTCACCAGGTTGGGCCCGGCAGCGGCCTGGGCGGCCTGGGCGCCGTCGGCTGACTCGGGGCCGGACTCGGGGCTGGTTGACTCGGGGGCGGGCAGCAGCTGGGGGTTGGTGATGCCGGCGGCCAGCAGGTAGCGGTCCTGGTGGCGAGGTGCAGATGGAGGTGGAAGGGAGTGAGGGTTGACGCCAGCGCCATGCCCCGTGCTGCTGTACGGCAGTCGCCGCCGGCAGCGGCTCCTCTCCCTTGTGCGCGGCCTGTCATTCTGCCCTTTCCGTTCCCCCTCGCTATGCCCAGCCAGGTGGCTGGCTTCCTCATCCCTCCGCTCCAACCCGCGCCCTCCCGTCCCTTCCCCTCCCCAACCCCGGTGCCGTCCTCACCAGGTCGCCGCACTGCCGCAGCATGAGCTCCCGCACCTCCACGTCCTCCATCATGCACAGCACCACCTCGCGCTGAAGGCCGGGGCGCCGCAGCTGCGGGTCGGTGTGTGAGGGGAGGCGGGGCAGGTGGGTAGCTAATGGGGGACCCGCTTGGAACCCCGGCGTCGCCGGTGGACTGCGCCCTGAGCAGAGTGCTCTTGTCGCGGGGCTACTCAATGGCGATCAGCATCATCAGCGTCATCAGGGATATAGCGATGCCCGCAGTCCTTTTTGCTGCCGGTTTGCCAACTCCTGCACCCCCACGGCACTCCTGCAACGCGCCCCCTACCAGGCGGGTGGTGATGGCCATCATCTGCTCCAGCTGGCGCCGCTCGCCGGGCGCTGCGGACGCCGCCGCCGGCGCCGCCGCCTCGATCAGCGCGTCCGCTAGGCGGCCGTCCTCGCTGCCGGCGGAGCTGCTGCCGCCGCTGCCGGCGCCGTGGCACTCGCCTTCGTCGGCGGGCTCGGTCACGATGGGCGTCGCCGAGGACGCGGGGCTGGGGGTACCATGGTGGCAGGGGGCGAGGGCTATGTCAACGATTGCAAAAGTGCTGTCAAGGCCATATATGTACAGGTGCGGTGCAGGCAGCGCCGCAGCCGCACCTGTTGGCGCCGCACCACAGCGCCATGACCGAGTTGGCGGCATCGTCCACCTCCTGAGCGCCGAACGGCTGGAACAGAACCACCTCGTTCTCCATCTCTGCCAGCACCCAGCCATCGGTGTCGCGGTCAAGCAGCTTGGAGGCGGCCGCGTGCGGCGCCGCGGCGCGGGCCTGGCGTGGAACGGTGGGGAACGGCACTGGGTGCGTCGGATGCGTGAACCAACAGCTGTTCGGGCACGCGAAGCGCCAAGCCGCGCAGTGGCGGGGTCCGGATGGCTGTAATGCACTGTATGCCCCTTAGGTAACGCCTCGCGGGACTGCAGAGCGCGCGAGGCGTACTACCAAGCAGAAGCATGCCCACGTAAGGGGCCCAAAAACCTTTTTTGTGCTGGAAAGCTAGGGCTCTGCTTCATTATGGCACACGAGCCATACCTGCGCGGGCGGAGCCCTGGCGTGTGCGGGCCCAGTCGCAGCACTCGCGGCTGCAACGCTGGCAGCAGCTTTCGCCGCAGGCCGAGCCACGACCCTAGCAGCCTGGCCGAACATGTTCGCGAAGAGCGCCGAGCACGCGAAGCGGGGTAACGAGTGACCCTAGTCCGAGAGCTTCGCACGCTGCAGCGACTCTGGCCTTGGGTGTCCTATAAAGGGTGCTTTGAAAGCTGGTCTGCACGATGTCCCGGGGTGTCGTGGGCTCCTCATGGTTTGTCTCCATTGCACTTGGATCGCGTATTCAGCTCGTCCGGTCCCAACTGTGACCCTTGCTAGTACCCGACGCGTCTTAATTTTACCTTTCATACTATGGACATATACCAACCGCCATGAGCGCGAAGGCGCTCGTCGATGCAGGCCTCCAGCGCGAGGCGGAGGCTTTGTTCGCGGACAGCGACGAAATCCTGATAGCCGCATTCCATGTGCTTAAGATAAAGCAGCAGGGGGAGTCGACCGGGAGCCAGCTGCTCAAGGCGCTGGGAGGCAAGGTGGGGCTGGCGACAGCTCCCAACCCCTGCAGCCGCCCAGTGTGGCCTGCGCAGCCCCAGCCCCAAACCCCGTTGCGGCGCCCTGCCCACAGACCTTCCTCGCCAAGGAGGCCCCCCAGCCGCGCCTGCTTTGCTTCACCGTCCGGCGCCGCAAGCAGGGTCGCGGCTTCAAGCCCACGCTGCACACATGCCGCCCGCCCGGCGAGCACGATAGCTTCTTTGGCGCGGCCGCCGCGGCCGCGGCCTCGCTCGCGGCGCGCACCGGCTCTGCAGCAGCAGTTGCTGCTGCTGCGGCCGCGGCCGCCACCAAGTCGTACCCGCTGAAAAGCATCAGCGAGATTGTGGTGCCGGCCAGCAAGTACGAGCAGCTGCCGACGCACGTGCTGGAGTTCCGCTTCAGCGGCGCGGGCTCCTACAGCACTCGTGGCGAGGTGGTGAACCAGTTCAAGCTACGCAACGGTGATGAGTTGATGCTGGTGCTGGCGCTGGTGGCCAACCTGCTGAGGTGAGCAGGCCCGAGTTGGGCAGGCGGCTGCGCACACGGCGCCGGGGCCAAGGCAAACAGGGCTAGGGTGGCCAGGCAGCAGCAACAGCCAGTTTGGGGCGCTCCTACCGTACGCCCCTACGCGCAGGCAGCAGGACGCCAAGCTGCCCCGCCTTAGCGGCGTGGACGTGGGCGCGATTGACACCTGGTGGCTGGGCCATACGGCGGCCGTGCTGCCGGCGCTGGGCGGCTTCGCTACCGAAGTGCTGCTGCCGGGTGAGGGGCGCTGCCGGGGGCGTGGAGCTGCAGGCGCCAAGGCCAAAGCACAACACGTTTGATGTGGGTTGTGGGTGCTGAGCGGAGGTGCGAGGGCTGCCGCCAAGCGCGCACGGCGGAGGGAGCCTTGTCCTGAGGGACGGCGGACGGGCGCACGCAGAGCTCGACGCCAGCGCAGAATGCCGCGCTCGGTGCCAAACGATGCCGGGCCGTCGCGCGCCGCTCCCGTGCCCGCGCAGGCGTTGAGGGCGAGGGCGAGGGCGGCGAGGCGGGCGGCGGCGGCGGCGCGCGGGTACTGCTGAGCGCCAAGGAGGAGCGCGACCTGGAGGAGCTGCTGGGGCTGTGGACGCTGGGGCTGGGCGACGTGGCGGAGTTTGAGGCGCGGCTGGCGGAAGAGCACGAGGCGCTCGAGGTGCGGCGGCGGCCACAGATGGAGGCGGCCCGCCGGCCTCTCTGCCGGCCCGCCACCCTGCGGCTTAACAGGTCACCCTCCCGGGGTCGCTATCGCGAAACAGTCGGTCTCCTCCCAGGCCGCTAACGTGCACGCCATCATTCCGCGCCACACTCACCCGGCCAGCCTGACGCACCCTCCGCGTGTGTCCGCCACGTGGCTTGCCGCCCCTCGTGGCCCGCCCTTCCGCCGTCCTCCACCCAGGCCGCCAACGTGCACGCCATCATGGCCACGGTGCCGGCGGCGGACGCGGTGGTGTTCCAGATTCGCAAGACGCAGAGCCAGCTGGGTGCGGCCGGCAGCAGGGCAGGGGCAGCGGGCGGCGGCAGCGGGCGGTGGCAGCGGGCGGTGGCAGAGCGCCGAAAGAGGCGCTCCATGCGCACAGCGTGCCGCTTGCTGCGGGGGCCAAGCCGGGCTGGAGCCTGGTTACTGCGACGCACACGTCGCAGGCGGGCGTGCCTGCAACAGCCGCATCGCAGTGCCGTGCCGTGCGCAACACACGCGCCGTGTTGTGCCACGCCGTGATGGTCCGTGACTGCCTCCTCCGTGACTGCCTCCCCGGGGCCGCAGAGGACCTGGACGAGAACCTGATGGTGTTCGACACCAAGCTGCGCCACATGCGCGAGGACATCGCCGCCATTGAGGTGTCCAACAACAGCCTGGAGCGCCAGGCGCGCAACAACACGGCGCTGCTGCACACGCTGCAGGTGGGTGGGGGCGGGGGCAATGGGCGGGTGGGTGGGCGCGGTGAGGTGGATGTGTGGCTGGCGCTGTTCACTCGCGCGCTCTCGTGTTGTTGTGTGCGTCTGGACGGCATGGCAGTCTGCTGTACGTGCATTGGGTTGAGGCTGAGCGCAGGCGGGCAGAGTCGTCCATCGGAGCGCTGTGGGCTGGGCCTTTGATTGCGGCAGGCACTAGCGAGTCGCTGTACCGGCGTGTGAAAGCACGCAACTGCGGCCCCTCCCCGCCGCCCGACCCCGCCGCCAGGAGCTGCTGTCGGACCTGGGCCTGCCCGTGGAGGTGGAGGCGCTGCTGCAGTCGCCGCCCTTCGGCAGGGACAGGTGGCGCTCCGTGCGGCCCAGGCGGCAAGGGACTCGGTGACGTGGTTGCGGAGGCTAGGATGGGGCCATGCGGCCGGGCCCGCTGCGCGATGCGGTGATGAACCCACTAGCGGCGTGCCGGCCCCTGCCGTCAGAGCTCTGCTGCCCGCTCAGTCCTTGCACTCGCTTGTTTCATGTGGCAGCTTGGAATCCTCCCCCTGTAACGACCTCCCTGAAACTCCCTTCCCCGTGGCTCAGCCGCCTGGGCGCCATCACGCGCGCAGCCTGGCAGCTGCACGCCAAGCTGCGGCGGCTGGACCCCTCCGCGCCGGGCTGCCTGTCGCCCTACCTGCTGCAGATGAGGGTGGCGCAGGTGGGGGGCGTCCACCAGGGTGCTGGCGGGATGGACCGTGCGCCCGAGTGCGCCAGCAATCCACCCACCCCACCCATGGCGCACCTCCCATCCGTTACCTCCTTCCCTTACCCCACCCTGCCGGCTCCGCTGTAGGAGGCCCGCGAGCAGCTGCAGGGCGTGGCCTCCCGCTTCGTGGCCTCGGGCCTGGCGCACCTGCGCTCGATGCTGAGCGGCGCCGTGGAGGGCGTGCTGGGCGCCATGGCCGCAACCACCGACAGTGAGCCGCGGGTCCGGGCACCTGCCGCAGAGAGCTAGGAGAGGGGGCGGGCAGCGTGCTGGAAAGGATGTGGTCTGTGTCGTTGGGGTGGGGCCGTTCTCCATTGGATGGGTGCATGACGGCGCATGTGGGAGTTGGCGGCCGCCAGCGACAATGAGCAGCCGCGCGGGCCACGGCGTACCGCATACGCCCTGCGTGGGCTGCGGGTGGAACCATGCGGCGCGGCCCGCCGCCTCTTTCCATCCAGCCGCCTCTTTCCATCCAGCCCAGAGGCCGCCAGCCGCCGGCCGCGCCGCGCCGCTCCTGTCCGTCCTCCTCCCCAGAGGCCTCCCGCCTGGTGCCGCCCTCCCACGCCGACCTGCGCACGGCGCTGCTGCGGCACGCGGAGCTGGTGCGGTCGCTGGCGGCGCTGGAGCCGGGCGTCATGCCGCGGCTGCAGGCGGCCTACGTACAGCCGCTCAACATGTTGCTGCGGTGGGGGCTGGCGGTGGGGGCTGGTGGGGGGGGCTGGAAGGTCGGCAGGCAGGCCCGGCCACGCAGCGCATCCGCTGCGGCAGCGCCCTGGGTTGCGGGCAGGAAGCCGGCCAGCCGGCCAGCTTCAGGAGCTCCGTGGCCGTGGCCGGCCACATCACTCTGCCCCCTGGCCCGCCCCCTGGCCCGCCCCCTGGCCGGGTCCCTGGCCCGGCCCGCCCTCGCGCCCTGCAGCAAGGAGCTGCGTGTGAGTGTGGCGGAGCTGCGGCGGGCGGCCACCCTGGACATGCAGGTGGGTGGAGGGTGCAGGGGCGGGGGGCGGGTGTAGAGCCACGGTGTGGAGCTGAGCACGCTGGCCACGGCACGGCTGCTCCCGACCCTGCTCTAACCCTGCCCCTCCTCCGAGCTGCTTTGCCCCCGTTGCACTGTGGCACCGCGTGCCCTGCGACACCTCCTGCGCGCCTGCCCCCCGCAGGCCAACCCCATCGACTACAACCTCACCAGCAGCTCCGGCAGCAAGGCCGCCGCGGCGGCGCCCGGCAGCGTCATGGGCAGCCGGGGGCCGGGCGGCAGCGTCATGGGCACCAGCGTGGTGCGCGGGGACCCGGGGGGCAGCGTCATGGGCACCAGCGTGGTGCGCGGAGACCCTGTGTGGGGGCGGCGTCATGGGCACCAGCGTGGTGCGCGGGGACCCTGTGTGGGGGCGGCGGGCTGAGGCTGCGCGGCGGCGGCCAGCTGCCGTAGCGCAGGCCGCCCCGGGCCGAGCTGCAGGCAAGGAGCGCCTGCGCCCGCCATCTCCATTGCTCCTCGTGGCCGTGCCCTCTCAAGGAGCTACCCCGCTCCCCACCTGCCCTCCCGCTCCCTGCCCCGGCCTCAGATGGGCAGCAGCAACGAAGACAACGAGCGCGACGACGCGGGCTCGCTGCCCGCCTCCGACCACCTGGGCGGCCTGGGCTTCGGCGCGGGGCCGCTCAGCAGCATCAGCCGCCGCAGCCACTCCACCTACCGCTCCTTCCTGTCCAAGTGAGGCAGGCGCAGCGAGGCAGGCGCAGCGAGGCAGGCGCACACCTCCGCCAGGGCCGGGGCCAGGGCCAGGGCCAGGGCCGGGGCCAGGGCCAGGGCCAGGGCCAGGGCCAGGGCCTCGGCTGCAGCGCGGGGCGGACAGAGCGCCCTGGCGTCCACCTGCCGCCGCCCTATGAAGGCGGCCCTCGCCGCAACGTGGGATCAATCACGCGGTCGACCCGTGGCCCACAACACCCCTGTGCACCCCCCAGGACGGGCGGCGGCGGCGGCGGCTACGACCCCTCCAACATGGCCATCCCGCTGCACGAGGCGTGGCAGGGGCTGCTGGAGGGCTACCTGCCGCACCTGCTGGCGGAGGCGGAGGGCGCGGCGGGGCTGCTGCTGCTGCGGAGGGGCGACGCCGAGGGTGGGCGCTGCGGAGCGTCGGGGAAATTGGGGACAGAGGGGCGGGGGCTGGTTGGCGTGGCGTGGCGTGGCGTTGTCCCAAAGCCCATCCCCAACTTGCCCTTGCATGACCCTCCGCATCTTGGGGGTCCCGTGTCCGGTCCTTGGCCCCCTGTCGCAGTGACGGGGCCGGCCCCGGCGCCGCCGCCCTCGAGCCGGCGCACCAAGAAGGGCAAGAAGGCGCGCCGCAAGTTGTCGACGGTTGCCGAGGGCGTGGACGGCGGCGAGGAGGAGCCGGAGGCGGGCGAGGAGGAGGAGGCGCAGGGCGGCGCGGCGGCTGGGGGCGGGGCGGGCGCGGCCGGCGGCGCCGGGGCGGAGCAGCGGCGCGGTGACCAGCAGCAGCTGACGCGGCAGGGCCGCAAGGTGCGTCTCTCACGGGGCGAGCGACTCCCTTGTCATTGATGACGAGTCCTTCTGTGGCCCTGCTCCTGCCGCGCCCGACCGAGCCTCCTCCCGCATCTGGCTCCCAGGTGGTAGAGACGCTGCTGGCGGGCGTGGACGCGGAGTTCATGGTGAGGCGCCGCGCAAGGCACGGCTGGCAGGGGGCGAGGCAGCCACACGCCCCGCGGCTGACTTGGCTCGGGGGGCGCCCGGTGGCACACCTGTGGGAGGTCTCAATGTGTCGCAGGCGCCTCCACGGGCCCAGCCACCACTGGTTCAGGCGGCGCCCTCCGCCCTCTCCCGCAGGCCCTGGTGGACCTGACCTCCAAGAGCCACCAGGTGAGGCCTGCCTTGGAGGGGCGCAGCGGGCAGGCGGACCCTGTCGGGCGGCATCACTGCCTGTGCGGCGCGGGCTGGTCGCGGTCGCTGCCTGCCCTGGCCCGCCTGGGCCTTTGTTCATTCACCAGCCTTTCTGCTCGCCCGCCAGGTGCTGTGCCTGCCCATGATGGACCTCGCCACCCGCTGCATCGGCGCCCTGGCCGCCCGCGGCGGCGTGGCGGCGCCGCTGCGCGCGCTGCTGGCGCTCTGCCACCGGCGCCTGCGCAGCCACTGGGCGCGCTTCGTGGAGAGCCAGAAGGCGGCGGTGGAGTCGTACGGCGCGAGGCTGGCGGCGGCGGGGAGTGAGGCGGGCGGGCAGCGTGCGGGGGCGGCTGGGCATGCTCATTTCCTAGGTGGCGGGGGCGCTGGGCGGCGCTTGCTAGCGCTAGCGACGTGAGCAGATGTCAAACCGCCTCGGCGCAGGCGTCAAGACGCACCACGTCGTCAACTTCATCGCGCAGTTTGCGCTCATGGCTCACCACATGGAGGTGCGGCCGTCGGGTGGTGGGTGCGGTGGCTAGCTGCGGGGGTGGTTGCTTGCATGAGGCTGCGTGAACCCCAAAAGTGCGGCCAGGCGTGCCGCGTAGCACCTCGTCACCCTGTCCCTCGCCTTGCCGCCGTGCCCCTCGTGCCTCAGGTGATGCTGTCTCAGAGTCCGGACGACCTTCTCGAGCTGCTGTCCGGTGGAGCGCCGCTGCCGCCCGACGGCGGCGCCGCCGCGGCGCTCGGCGGCGGCGGCCGCAGCGGCCGCGGCGCCAGCGGCAGCGGCGCGGGGAGCGGCAGCGGCAGCGGCGACGACGACGAGGAGGAGGGCGACTCGACGCGGCGGCGGGAGGTCCTGCAGGCCGCGGCCGCGTGGCAGGTGCGCGCCCCGCTCGCCACTGCCGGCCCGGCCCAGCCTCGCCCGGCTCCCCCCTGCGCACACGTCGCTATGTCGGACCGCAAGCACGCGCGACCCCGCGCACGCCCTGCCCGCAGGTCCGGCCCGAGGCGGACGCCGTGTACGGCAGCCTGGTGGGGCTCATGTTTGCCGTACTGGAGCGCGTAGCGGCCTCGGACGCCAAGCATGGCGACCGGCTGTTGGCGGAGAACTACGGCTACTTTGTGGAGGCGGTGCGGCCGCTGGTGCAGCACGTGGAGGCGCTGGGGCCGTGTCTGCAGAGCGCGGAGAAGAAGCGGGTGCGGCCATGAGGCCGTGGGCCCCGGGCTGGGAGCGGTGGGCTGGGGTGGAGAGGAGGGGTGGCGTGTGGCGTGGGGGGTTGGTCCGACCGCGCCGAGAGCACAGAACCGGCCGCTGAGCGGCGTACCGGGGTGGGAGAACTCTCAGCTGGATCATGCCGCCTCTTGGTGGCGCCAGCCACTTCCCCTTCGTCATTTCGCCGCGCGCGCCAACTGCCCCTGCTCAGCACCCGAGTCCCTGCAAGCATCTCTCTCCGTCCAACCCATGCCGAGCGAGGCCCTGCAGCACGAGACGGCCCCGCCCGACTGACACGGCATGCCGCCCCCACCTGCCCCACCCGCTCCCTCCCTCGCCCTCAGGAGGAGGCGCTGCAGCGCTACGTGGCCGCCCAGCTGGCCTACACCAACCTGGGCCGGCTGCTGGAGGCCAGCGAGCGCATCGACAAGGAGCTGCTGGTGCGGACGGCAGCCGCACCCGCACCCGCACCCGCACCCGGTCGTGTGCACACGGGAACGTGTTAGGCCAGGGGCAAGGCCACAGCAGCTCGGCGTGCGGCGTGCGGCGCAGGCGGAGGTTCGTCTGCTGGCGTACGCCGCTCCATGCAGGCCGCTCCCTCGCTGAGCTGCTGGCCCCCTGCCTCGCTGCATGGCTGCAGACCGCGACGCCCGCCGAGGTGCCATACCAGCCCGGCCTGAGCCAGGCCGACATGCGCGCCCTGCTGGCCTCATGCGCCAAGGACGTGAGCCAGGGGGCGGCGGTGGTGGGGGCCGGGGCAGAGAGGAGGAGGCAGGAGGAGGCGCGGGGTGGGACAGGGGAAGGGAGGCCCGCAGCGCCTTTGGGACAGGGGCTGGGCTGAGGCCTGGTGGCCACGGTCGCCGCGGCCACGTGCGCTCGAAGGGGCGCAGGCACGGGGCGCTTGGGGTTTGGTGCAAGATGTGAGCCGCAGGGGCGACCCTGCGGTCGCCCCTGCGGCAAGCACGTGCGTGCGAGCAGCACCGGACGGCCTCGCGCGCCTGCTCAGTGGGCTGCTGCCCGCCGGCCCATCTGCTGCGCCGCCCGCCCGCCTGGCTCCTGGCTCCTGGCTGCCGCGCACGCAGGCTGACAAGAAGGTGCAGCGCATGTACGCCCGCGTGCGGAAGCACCTGGGCGCCAGCAACCTGGCCTTCCGCGTGTGGGAGCGCATCTACGAGGCACTCATGGCGAGGTGGGTGGGGCCGCCGGCTCGTGTGGCCGCATGCTGTGGACGTGTGCGCTGGGGCGGCAAGCGGAGGGGTAGGGCAGCGCGGGCCAGGCGGCCGAGAGCACGGGGGGCATGCTCCGCCCGGCAGCCTCGCTGTCACGTGAGCCGTGTGCTCGTGCGACGGCCTGTCCGCGCCGTTGTGGACCTCGCGCGTTGCGGGCGGTAAGCGGGTTAGCGCGGCAGGGCGGTGCGGGCAGGGATGCGTGGCGCTGGCGCACAGCGCAGGCTCGGTCGGCCGTTCAAGTGCCACCTGCATCCACGGACGCCACTGATGCCGCTGCCGTCCGGCCCCCAGGTACGGGCGCCTGGAGGAGCAGCTGGCCGAGTGCTACCGGGGGCTGGAGCTGGTGCCGTGCCTGGACGACATGGAGGACGTGTTCAGGGGCGTGGGGCCCTCGGCAACCAGCCCCTAGCGGGCGACCGGCAGGGCCAACAGCCCGCCGGCAACATCCGCCGACGGGCGCCTTCCCCACACGGAGGCGGCACGCACCCGTCGCTCCCTGGCATGAGGTCCGCAGCGCGCGGCGCCTTCCCTCGCGCCTTCCCTCGCGCCTTCCCTCGCGCCTTCCCTCGCGCCTTCCCTCGCGCCAGGCCTGGTTGAGAGGCTCTGCAAAGTGTTTATCGGCTGATTGCAGGGCGGGGGGTCCAGTGGGCTGTCTTGTTTGCGTCGTAGGCTGGGGCAGTGCGTCACTAGGCGAGCCCTTGGTAGCGCAGTGTGGTGTCCATCGGAGCAGCAGGTTCGGCCTACCTGGGAGCTGGCCTGCGTCGGTCGTGGCTAGGCGGCTCATAAGAAGCGGCCCAGCGCGGCTCACTTGCAATGAATGAACTATCATATTATTACGAACGCGGATGCAGAGCAATGCGTGGGGACACGACGGATGTGCCTGGCACGTGTGGAGAGCTGCAGGAGGGGTGCGTCATGGGCGATGAGCGCGTGGACAAGCATTGCCCATGTAGGATCACGTACAAGTGAATGCGGTACCCCGGGCGTGGCATGGCCGCCTCGGGGGGACTAGAGGGGTCATACGACGGCCTGGTGGGCATCAGAAGCAAAGCATCCGCGGGGCACTGCGCTGCACGCATCGTGTTAGCGCTCGCTCTGGAAGCATTTGCCGTCAGACGAGGCCCGGCGCCGCCGGCCGCCAGTGTCGCCCTGCCGTGAGGCCTTGCGTCTTGTACAACTAACTGGCATATAAATTATATCAGTATTGAGCCGGATTGGATAGTAGTAATCCTGGCTGGGGCGCGGGACGGACGGCCTGGCCGCAACAAGGCAAGACTAGACAAGGTTACAAGGCCAAAAGGCAGAACCATCAAGTATCTATCACGCGGAGGGCGGCGGCGGCAAGTAGCATGGCGGCAAAGGCGGCGAGCAGCGGCATTACGTTGACGGCTGTGGCCATGCTGCACCGCCGCTGGCGACTCATGGGCTGCGTCAGCAGGGGGTGGATGGGGGCAGGCAATCATGTGTCAGGTAGAGGACACACGAGCGATCGTACAGAAGGCAGGAAGGGGCTTCAGGGCGGGTTCGTGCCAAACACCGCAGCGTCCGGCCATAGCGTGCGATGACTTGATGGGCTGAGGCGACGCATTGCGCAGGCATATCATAGAACATCTCTTTGCCGCTCCTTGCCGCGGCCGTTGGAGGCGTTGCGTGCGGCCCAGGTGTCGCCCAGCTCGTCACCGTTCACCCAGCCGTTGTGTGGGGGTGGGGGGGAAAGACGGGACAGGGGAGACGAGGGTACGTGTCGAGTGCATGAGGGAGGGGGTGGCGGGTGCTACACCCGCTTTTGACTCCTTGTGCTTCCCTTCCTGCGCCCGCTGCCACCCTCCAGCGCTAAGGCACATGCCCGCTGCCGGCCACACGCCAGACGTACCCTGGACCCCCTCGCCCCGTTGTCGCCTCGCTCGCACCCTCACCTGCCGGCGCCCACTCGCTCGTTGACCATGGACCCTTCGCGAGCTTACCTGCATAGCTCTGAACAATGGTAGAGGACCCAGGTGTTGCATCGCCTGCCGTTTGGTGCTCGCTCTTTCAAGCAAATTTGCAGTCGAGCGAAGGTTTACTTACCCTCGCTAGGCGGCTTTTATAGCGTAGAAGCACAACAGTTAACATCCTACGTCTAGACAGGATAACATGATTGAAGACGTGTATGTGGCAGAGGGACAAAGGTTCCCATCACGTTCGCATAACAAGAATGGCGGGCGGCAGCAGCGAATACCATCCTGAATTCTCCCCTATGCCTGAGAATCTATCCTCCGCGCACGGTTTGCGTCTGCGTGCTCGAATACGAAATAAAAGGAAATGCCAGCCGAAGTACTAACCATAAGTGTGGTAATACAAGGGTTCCCCTGGCTGGGTAGTATCTTGCCTCGATCGAGCGCAGGCGGCAGGGTACGTAATGCCGGCGTCGCCCCGCCGCCGCAACCCTCTGCAACTACGTTCTTCAGGGAACAGGGCAGCGGCAGGTGGGCTACTGCTACCAAGCGTGCTCGTCAATTGCCAGCGGCCAGGCGGCACCTCCCTCGTGCCACGCTTGAATCTGGGCTCGTATCTTGTTCAACCGGTTCAATGGGTTCAACGGCGGTTGAAAGATTCTGGCACCCATTCAACAGCCGATTGATAGTCGTCATTGCTGGGATTAAGTGAGGCCATCAACACCATTTATTGAATCGTTTTGCGTCACGCAGCCCAGCCGTCAACACGTCCTGCCCAGGAGCCTCCTGATCCTGCCTGGCGCCTGGCCAGCGCTCGTGTGCGCTCGGGCCTGCGAGCCTCGTGCTGCCTGCTGCCGTGCGTGTGCCCTCGTAAGGCTGCATGTGAACCGACGGGGCTGGCAGGCAAGGAGAGCGGTGTAAGCTGGGAGGCTCTTTCAACACCAGCTTGGTTGAACGCAGCGCAAGGGCCGGGAGGCTTGATCAACACCATTAAGATACGAACGGATACGAGCCCTGCAGAGGCCGCGTGCGCACAGCAGCAGCCGCGCGGCTGGGCATCTGCGCCGGCCTGTCACCGCAGCTGACGCCGCCTGGGTCAATCTACCAACCCGTTGCACGCAAGGACATGCCAACCGTCGCGCGAAAGTCATACGTTGACATTTCGACGTCAACCACTGCTGTTGCTTGCCTGCTGGCGTATCTGTGCGCTGTGTACGTGGCGCTCGCTGGTGAGCTTTCGCCCGCCTGCCCGAGGGCTATGGCTCGCTGCTGGCACTGGCTGCCGTGCCATGTGCGCATGGGGCGGGTGGCGCCGGGCGCAGGTGCAAGTCATGACTGCACCCAACCTCCAAAACAAACACCGCAAGCATCCATTAGCAATGATTGATACACACACGCGCTCTGCACGGCATGCATATGCTGGCGATCAGGAACCTGCTCACGATCAACGCCGCTTGAAGTATCGCCCCACCTTGTGTGGCTCCTAGGTAAAAAAAAACGCGAAATATAGCACGCGCACAGTGCTCTCCAGCGCGCACGGAGCGCCGCACAGTTCTTGCAGCCTACACTAGCTAGCTAACCTGCACACCCTGCACACAAGCAGTCGCTGCCGCTGTCCCCAAGCGGCGCAGTCTTTGGTAAGCTCAAGGGGGAGCACACCCCACACCACACCACTGGTGTCGCCACCCTAGCGCGTAAACCCTAGGAAAACCGACACCTCCCGGGGTGGCTCGCTCCAGGTCACGTCGCTCGCGACATCCGACGGCAGCGCCGCCTCGCTGAAGGCCCCGCCCGAGCCGGCGCGCAGGCAGGTGTGGGCCGTGTCGGGGTCGGGGTTGGTCACCCCCTGGAAGTTTGGGCCCTGCGAGGAGGGGGCAGGGGACAGGGTACGGTGGGCGGTTGGTTGCGCCGTTGCAGCGCATCAGGCCGTGTGAGGCTCCCGGGTCACTGCTGTGTCAGCAGCAGCACGATGCCGAGCATATGCTGCTCCGCGACATCCCCGGCCCGCGCCTTGCTCTGCGCGGTCGTGCAGGCCTGGTGAGCTCCGACCCCGCGGCCGCTGTGGATGTACCCTACGCACCAGGAACAGCCAGCTCAGCTGAACGCAGCGGCCGCTGGCGGTGAGGGTGAAGAAGGTGCAGGCGGCGTCGGCATAGCAGCTGGCCGCGCAGTCGGCGGGCGACACGTCAGCGGCTGTGCGCCGGATCTCCCCGGGTAGGGTGGTGTTGCGCAGGCAGAGCCAGGGGCCTGAGGGAGAGGAGAGGTGGGGCGCAGCAGCAGGGCTGTGAAGGGGGGGGGCAGCGGCCGAGGAGCTGGGGGCTGTCGACGGACTTGCTTGCTGCCGCGCAAGGACCTCACCGTTGTTGGGTGCGGCCAGGCAGGAGGCGCTCACGCCCTCCACGTAACCGTTGGGCCCTCCGAACAGGGCGCCGGAGCGCAGCTCGCAATCCTTCTCCTCATCGCGCCACAGCCCGACCTCGCAGCCGGCACGGCCGGCGCAGGCGGCCTGGCAGTCGGCGGCCGAGTTCACACCCGACACGGTTCCCATGGGGGTGCCCGCGACAGCTACCATGGAATGGCAGCCGCCGGAGCCGGGCAGCGGGTCTGCGTGTTGCGAGGCACGGGATGCGGCGCAGGCTGAGCAGGGCAAACAACGAAACAGGAGCCCATGCAGCCACTGAGCGGTCGCTTGCCAGGACCCTATAATGGGGCATCGCAATCGGCACGTCGGCCATTCTCGTCAAGCCCGTTCGTGCCCACGTTCGCACGTTCGTTTCCATGTTCGCCACCATCCATGTGTGCCCCTTCCCCCCCCCCCCACATACACACACCCGGCGTCACGCTGACCGCGACCTCGTCGTAGCTAGTGTCCTCCACGGTGGGAGGCGGAGGAGCGAATAACATCTCTGATTCCGGCGGTGAGTCGTCCCCTGCGGCGGTGGCGGGTGGCGCGCTCGGGGTGTCGGTGCCTGTCCTGGTGCCCCTTCCCCCGCCACAAACACACACACACACTCACACACACACGAACCTGCAGGCATGCGCTCGCCCCGATGCTCCCCGACATGCACCGATTCTGCCTCTGGAGTTGCCTACAGCTCAGCTACATGATATTATCTACTGCGTGCTTGATGGCAGGCCCGCCTCACCGATGCTGTAGTCAAAGAGGGACGGCGGTGGTGGCGAGGGCGGCGGGCTGTGAAACTCCCCTGTGGTGGGCACGGCGGCAGAGGCGGGTGCAGCGAGGGTCCTGTCATCAGCGGTTGCGCAACATGCAGGGCGGCGGCCACGGAGCCACGCAACGCCGAGCGCCGCTGTGAGGGTGTGGGCGCTCCTCATCCAGGCAGCACATTGCTTCCGGATGTGAGCATAGTCGCCGGGGCCGGGGCCGCTATCGTACTTGTTGGATTCGCGTGGTCCCTATGGCGCTTGAAGAAACTCTACCGCACGGCACAATGACCACAGCGCGAAGGCTCGCATGGCCCTATTAAGCTAGTCGTCCCCTCCCGTAAGCACGAGCCGGGGCGTCGCCCGCCTGCCGACCCACCAGGGTACAGTGGCGGCGAGGGCGGCAGCGAGGGCGGTGGCGACGGCGGCGGCGGCGAGGGCGGCGGCGGCGGGCTGACGTTCGACGGCGCCGGGCACTCCGTCGAGCTGAAGCGGTAGCGGCACACGCGGGCGGTGATGGCGACGCCGCTACGCTGAGTATCGTTCTGGAGCGCTGCAAAGGAGGGCGCACAACAGCCGGGGAGAAGACGTCATTTCGGTGCTGTGCCGGCTATTGTGGCGTGGCCTGCTGGCGAGCGCCGCGGCGGCCTGCCGCAGCGCGTGCACTGCCGGCAGCGTTGGCAGCAGGAGGACGTGGGATGGGCATGAGGTGGCGGCAAGCAGCTCACCTCCGGCCCGAATGGTGATGTTGAACTGCGGCAGGTCGATGACGGAGCGCGCCGGGATGCTGCCGTTGATGAGGTTAGGCTTCGAGTCGCCCTCTGGGGCGCGGTACGGGATGGGCAGGCAGGGCAAGGCGAGGTGAGCCTGGCGGTAAGGCCCTGGTGGACTTGGGAACATGGCCGCATGGCTGGTGGGGAAAAGCAGAGCGCCTTGGGCATGGGACGCGCCCCGGGCTGCGCGACGGGCTGCGGCGTGCGCCGGCGCAAACTCGGTGCTGCTGCTGCCTAGCACTGCAGCCCTGTGCGGCAAGCGAATGCGTGAAGCGGAGCCGAGCGCGGGCCTCGGCGGAGGGGTGCCGGGCCGCGCTATCACACAGCCGGGGCTGCCCAAAGCTCGTGGAGCCGGGCCGGGGTCACGACAAGCTGCCGCGGTGGCGCTGCGCTGCTACGCAGGCGCTGCGCGTGTGCGGCACGCATCGCTGCGGCGCCGCGGGCAGGTCGCACCTGCGAGGAAGTTGTTGTCGATGTTCGCAATGACGTCGTGGATGCTCAGCTGCGTGGCAGGCATGTTCGCAGAATGCTGTGTCAGCGCACATGACTCGTGATGTTTCGATTGCGGGCCGGCAGGCGGCGAGCCGCCTGCCATGCCAACAGACACGACGGGATGTCGCCCTCAACAACAGCTCCGCACGGCAGCTTGGCCCCAACCCAAGCGCACGCCCGTGCACTGCACGCCGCCGAGCGTGTGGTCCTCCCGCGCATGCACACGCACTCGGAATGCCGCACGAGCGTCTAGGCTGACGTCGCCATTGTAAGGCGCACGGTAGGAGATGTACACATTGCTGCGGTCAGGGGTTGCAACGAGGGAGTAGCGAACTAGTTAGCCGGGAAGGGAGGAGCGGGCGCCGTGCATGGGGGAGGGCAAGCGCTGGTTAAGGCACGGGGACGCAAGCAGGAGCGGCGGGGTCGCTCTTTTCGGCTGGCGGCGCCGGCAGCTGCGGGCGCTCCTCACCGGGAGCGGTTGTTGGTGTTGTAGTCAGAGATCCAGTCGGGCTTGATCTTCAGATACCTGCGCGGCAGTGACAGGGGCCGGCGGCGGCGAGCATGTTGGCGCGGCAGGGCCCGTGCAACCCCACGGGACACGCGTACTCCCACGGCACATGCCTGATGCCGGCGCATCTGCTGCGTGTTGCTGCTCCCGCCGGCGCCGCGCGGATGCCTAAGCAAGTGGCAACGAACAGGCATGCGGTCCACACACTCACGTGCCGTCTGGCGTCAGCGAGGTGGCGGGCAGGCTGTTGATGGTGAACCAGGTGCCGGTGGTGGCAAGGCCGGAGGCGCTGCTCAGCTCGGCGGCGGGGGTCGCCCAGCCCAGGCGCCACAGCTCGGGCGCCGAGGGGCAGGACTGGCCGGAGCCCATGCTGCGGTAGGGTGGAGTGGGGGTGGGGGAGGCGTCAGGGCCAGGAAAGCGAGCAGCCCCTGGTAGCACGCGTTGTGCGAAGTGTACAACCGTGTGGCCCACATGTCGTGTTGTCCCGTGCTGTACGGCGCCGTACCTGCTCGTGTAGTCGCCGTACTCGCTGCGCCCGTTGTCCGTGCGGCCGTGGCCGAAGCCCTGCGCGCACCAGGACGCGGCGGCAGCACGCAACGCTCAGCGACGCCCCGCCCCGCCAGGCAGTGCCGTATGTGCATTCCAGCATATGTGCATTCCAGCATGTGTGCATTCCACAACAGTTCGCGGCGGGCGACCCTGTGTTGATCACACGGCGTTCCGGCCATGCCGTACAGGCCCCGCTCCTCCCCGGCCGCACCATGTTGTGGATAAACTCCATCATCACCACGCCCTTGTTCTTCATCGTCTGCAGCGCGTGCCGCCGTACAAGGGGGTGGGAACAGGTGTTCGCAGGAATGGACATGCCCGACCGACCGTGACCTTCACGCGCCTCGTGCCCCGTGCGTGCCCACAGAGCCCCCCACGCGCTCCGTGGCCCGCGCACCCTGCAGAGCCAACCCCCCTCCCTCTTGGCGCGCCCCGTGTCCCGCCGGCCACCCACCGGCGTCTTGAAGGCCGTGTAGGTGCTCTTAATCCAGCCCAGGCCCGCCCAGGCGCTGGGGCCGGGGCCGCAGTCGCCGATGGCCGTGTCCATGCTGGGCGGGTACACCAGCGCAAAGTGGGTGTACGACGCCAGCTCCGTGGCGCCGCCCGGCAGCGCCGCGGCGGCCGCGGCCATGGTGGCCGTGGCGGCGCGCAGCACACGGATGGTCGAGCAGGCTGCGGGCGGGGGGCGGAAGGAGTGTTGGCGGGTTGGGTTAATGTGAGCGCGCTCGACTTTGCGAGCAATGAACAGCGCGCGCGAGGTCCGCGTGGCGGGGGGGTGGGGCGTTGTGAGAGGGTCGTGGCGCGAGGCGGCGGCCACGCCCGTGGCAATCAAGCCCAAGGACTCACTGGGGCCGGGCCACTGGGTGGTATCGTTCCTGTCGCACGGCATCGTCACTTTGACGGCCTGCATGGAACAAGAGGGCGGCGGGGAGGGCTGGGCGGCGGGGGACCTGGCCGGCACACGCGGCGGCTGACAGCCGCTGACGCGGCAGCGCCGCATATGCCGTACCCTTGGCAAGGGCAAGGGCAGGCTGTGGCGGCCCTGTGCCCTGCTCGTGTCAGGCGAGGGCTGGCCTCCAAGGGCTAGCGATGGCGGCGGCGGCCCCCTGCGGCCGCACCTTGGTGTCCGGGTGGAACCGGAACGAGTCGAAGCTGCAGGCCCTGAAGAAGTCGTCGTGCCTGCGTTGGGGTTGGGGTGCAGCCAGTACCGGCTCACGGGCTCGCCGGCGCACGTGGCGACAGGGCTGAGCTGCCACCGCCGTTGCAGCAGCCAGGGCGCCCTGCCTACTACCCAGCCATCCTCGCATCCTTGCGCCCGCTGCTCCTTCGGCGTGGGGCGCGGCACGGCCAAGCGGGGCGCGGCCGCTGCCACGCGGGTTCCAAGGGCGCGACACGTGAGGAGCCTTCCTCACCCGCCAGGCCGGAAGACCTCTTCGCGGACCTCCTCTGCCTGCGGTTCAGCAAGGCAGGCGCGGGACACAGGAGGCCGGCGCGGAAGCGTGAGCCCCACGCCAAGCAAGGGCCACCACACAAGCGTGTGTAGCGGACATGTTTTTCGCAAGCAAGGACGCCGCCGCCGGCCCCTCCCCGACCACTACTTGCCGTGATGGCCGGCGCGAAGGAGCAGTCGGGGCCCTGCACGTCTAGCAGCATGAAGAGCACCCTCAGGCTGATGTTGGTGGTGGGCACCGGAGCCGCCGCGGCCAGGGTGGTCGCAAAGCCAATCTCCAGGCACGTGAAGGCGTCGCTGGGGTCCAGCGTGCACGACTGCGGACAGGGCGACCAGAGGCGAGGCGGGGTGGGCGCGGGCCGCGGGCTCGTTGCGCTCCTTGTGTGCTCGCGCGGCTACCTGGCTACAGCACGGGCACGGGCCGCCTTGGCGGCCGCGGAGCACCAACCCTCTGGTGGGGTGGCACCTCGACCATCTGCGCTTCCTTTCGTGGGCTACAACGCCTGCATCAGATCGTCCGTGGACGCACCAGCTGGATAGTGGCGCCGGCGTTCACGGGCTCGTCATTGTCCTGGTCGCGCGGCTGCTCGGGCAGCTCGTAGATGAGGTCGGTGTTGCGCTCGCCCACCACCATGAGGATCCAGTAGGGGTGTTCGCTGTTGTGGGCGTCCATGGACGTCAGCTTGCCCTGCGGCCGTGGTAATTGTCGGGGCGGGGCAGTGGGGGCGGGCGTCGTGGCACAACGCACGAGGGCGGGCAGCAAGAGGGCAGCGAGGGGCGCCTGCTGCGGCTGCTGCAGCTGGCCGGGCAGGCTGCGGGCGTGGCCGGGGCACGGACGAGGTGTGCTGCTGCTGCAGGCGGGGGTAGGTGTTGGTGCTGTGTGCTGGGGCAGTGCGGCGGGGGCACACCTCGAGGGAGATGGTCTCGAGGGACCTAGAGGCAAACCCGTCGTCGTCGCGCTTGGGGGACGGCGAGGGCGAGGGCGAGGGGGCGGTGGAAGGAGCAGGGGAGGCCGAGGGCGAGGGGGAGGAGGAGGGGGATGGCGTGTGCGAGTCGCCGCGGGGCGGCGGCTGCCCCCGCGGCGGCGGCCGTCTTGTAAACATTTTCCGGAGGACGCCCTCGGCCCCAGCGCCTGTGCATGGGGTTTGAAACCCGGGGATGGGTGCGAGGAGATGGTGCCATACAGTAAACGAGTTGCTCAGATGCGCTTCTCTCTTGGCGCCTCACGGGGCGCTCACGGCGGCTCTGCGCGTGCTTCCCGGCGCTGGCCTCCCGGAAGCCATACCTGGCGCCCATGCGGCTGCCAGTAGCAGCGCTGCGAGCAGCGCGGCGGCTGATGTCAGACAGCGCGCTCGCCCGCACGGTATCCGTCCCATGGCGCCGAGCGGCCTTCGCCGGGCTGCTGCCAGGGGCTGCTGCCAGGGGCTGCTGCCAGGGGCTGCTGCCAGGGGCTGCTGCGGAAGAGCGGGGGTGGCAGCGGGCCACACGCCGAGTGGTTAGTCGCCCGACACATGCCGCGACAAGAACCAAGATGAGCACGCTTCGTGCTATTGAACTAACGGTGCTGCTCGGAGGTCATCGCGCAAGAGGTACGCGCAGCTGGCGCGGGCGCAGTTGCCATGCAGGCTGCACAGCCCGCCAGGTGCTCAGGCTGCTTGCGCATCAACAGCTGTAAGATGGAGTTATCACAATTCTGGATGCTCGTCTGGACGCTAAGCGTACCCTCGCTCTCCCGTGTGTTGTCACGCGTGAGGCGTTCACCAAACAGCTAACCAGGTAAGCTGCAGATACGCTTGAGGGCAGCAGCACACAGGCCGTGTGGCGCAACTCACAGCTGCACAGCTTGATGCGAACGAAGATGACAACTTTCTCGGTCACAGTATTGCAAGATAAGGATACGGAACGACTGTAATCGGTTGTTGTCGCCACCTTTGCAGCAGTGCGGGGTCCCGTTCGTGTAAATGCGGCCGATGCGCGATGTCGGGCGCGACCCGGGGGACCACGGGTCTCTATTGTCACCTGTTCTCGGCGCCGTCCACAAGCATTTCCACGTGATTTATAAGATTTTCGACAGGATACCAGACGCCACAAACATACATGTACAGGGGAGTACCTGCGTAGTTCACGGGCAGCGCAGTCCGTCGCAGCGTGTCGCAGTCTCCCTTGCTCCACCCATGGCGGCGCATGCAACATGCAACACGCTTGATATCCTTTGTTATTCCGTAACTTGTATTGCATGCCGCATAACGAGGCTGCGGTCAGCGAGGCCGTGCGAGGCGGGGATGGTGCGGGGGCGGGGCCAGGCCGTGTTCTCCCTTGGGTAGCTGCCGCCCACCAACTGAAGCGATACGCAAACACTCGCTACTCTCGCTTGTGCAAGCGTTCTCTTGCCTTCATGCGTGTACAGCGCAGTAACACAGCGTCCTTCGTTCGCTAGGTGCAAGAGACCTACCCAACTGCCTGCTTGCAACTTGCCTGAGCAACTCCAATTTTCTAGGCATGTTGTGCAATTAGCAGCGGGGTTGTCCGGCGCGCAAGCCGGCGCTTACCAACGGCGCGCCATCTGCGTCACTTGCGGAAGGCAGCACCAGTATGAAGCGTAGAACACAAGCAAGTTGCTGGTAGTGAAGGTGCGCGCAAGTGCCCCTGCTGTGTTGGCCAAGTCCAACACGAATCATGCGGGCCAGCTACAGTCTCGACGTCGCCAATATCAAAAGTTCTTGATTGACCTCACCCCGGCACGCCTCCCGTGACATATGGCGCCATGACAGGGTGCCCCTCACGTCAGAGGGTGCAACGTGGTAGCCGGCGGCGGCATGGCGCCCGAATTTCGGCCAACCTCCGCCGCATGCACCCGGCCCGCATGCCAGGTGCCCAGCGCAGCCTCAGCTTTCTTGGCGATGCTTCTGCTATGCATCATATACTTTGCACCAGGTGTGCCCGGACCAAACACACGCTCGCCGCTCGTCCTGCGCAGTCCCCCCATCTTCCAACATGTCACCTTACGTGTCACCCACCGAGCCTCCAAGCGACCGCCCGGCGCGGTCCCTCCTGCCCTCGAGCCACTTTGATCCAACCTGTCACAAAGTCGGCGCTGCCTTGCCCTTGCCTCAAACCGATCCTATGCTGCAGGCACTGACGCCATGGTCGATGGCGCTCTGCGCATCCTGCTGCGCCGGCCCCCGCCGAGGGCCCGGCCGCCGCCGCTCGGCACGAGGGCCCAGCCGCCGCCTCCGGCTTCGCAGCCGCCAGGACGGGTGCTGCTCTCCCCGCCCCCAACCTCCCCGCCACCGGCACAGCCCGCGCTCGCCCTGCCGCCGGCCCTACAGCCACTAGTGCGGCCGCCCCTTTCTCCGCCACCGCCCTTGCCGACGCCGCCCTCGCAACCACCACCCTCGCTGCCGCCGCCTACGTCCGCCAGCCGGGATATGACTGAGCCTGTGACTCTGCAGGTGGGCTGGGCTGGGCTGGGCTGGGCTGGGCTGGGCTGGGCTGGGCTGGGCTGGGCTGGGCTGGGCTGGGCTGGCCACCCAATGCACGCGAGCGCTTTCGCTGCTCGTCGTCAATGAGGCCCCCAAGGGGATCAATCACCCAGGGCAACGCAACCGGCCGCCGACCTCCACCCGGCGCGCCAGCGGCTGGCGGGGCCCACGCCTGGTCGCGCCGCTTCCGCAGCCTAGTCCTCACGACTCCGTGGTCAGGCGCACCGGTAGCCCCCAGCCAGGCCCTGTGCACCTGCCCGGCCGCCACCCTCGTGCCTTGCTCACAGGGCGTCGTGTCGGCGCTCGACTCGCACAACCGGGTCGAGTGGGTGCTGTTTGCGGGCTCCGACACCTACATCCTGCCTGAGCAGCCGTACGACAGCGACTACGTGCCGTACGCGCCCGGCTCGACCGTACAGCTGGTACGGATGGGACTCTGTCTCGGCACTTGACCGCATCAGCATTGAACCAGCTTGCGGGTCGGGGCTCGCATTCTCAGTCGCCCCGCTGCTAGCGCGCCAGCTCAAGCGGCCCATCTATTCGCGCCGTGCCAAAACCTCAATCACCCGCCCGACCAGAGCTGCCAGCTGGCGCCGCGGCGCACCGCGGACGAGCCCAGCCGCTGCAGCCGCACTTGGGACGTCACGGCCGCGCAGGCGACCGTCGCGCAGCGCTCGGCGGGCGTAGCGCTGCGGCTGCTGGTGCTGCTGCTGCGCGTCAGCGGCGGCGGCTGCGAGTACCCCGCCAACAGCACGGTGGGTTGTGCCGAGGGCTTGGACGCGCCCGAGCACGCGCCCGTTCACGACACGCCGTACTGAACCGACTGCGGGCCGCGGGCCGCATCGTTGCCGTGTGTGACCCGGCGGCCCGTGGCGCAGTGTGACGCACCCCTCTCTCGTGTGTAGGACGCGGAGGTACGGCAGGCGTTCTTCGGCCCCGGCGGCCACAACGAGTTTCTCACCAACTGCTCGTACGGCCGCATGATGTACGACGAGCAGGCCACCCAGGTACGGCGCTGCCGCGCAGCACCCGCGCGCTGCGCCGGCCGCGTCTGGCATACGCCCCGCCGCCGCGTCTCGGAGGCGCCCATGCTCGCGCGGCCCCCAGGGCGTCACCCTTGCAGCCGCGCGACCCCATGCGGCCCCATGCGGCCTAGCACCCCGGGCGTGGTGACCGGGACGCTGGGGTCAGTGGCTCACTGGGATCAGCGGGGTGCTCAACTCGCTAGTGCGCTGGGCGTGGCGCTGGGACGCTGGGCTCGCCCGGGCGCTGTTGGGCCCACACGCAGTCGCCGTGCGCTCGGCGCCTCGCCCTCTCCGGCACACAGGTGGTGACGGTGACCATGCCATGCGGCGCCGCCATGGGCTGCGACCCCAGCCGCCTTTCGAGCGCCATGGAGGCCGCCAAGGCCGCCGCCGCGCCGCTGCTGCCGGGCGGGCCGGACAGCATCAGAAGCTTTAGCCACTTTGCGCTGGTCTTCCCGCCCGACATCCCCAGCTGCAAGGTGCGCGTTTTAGTGCGGTGGGGATGTTGCGGCCGGGTCGGGGATGGTACCTGGCGGCCCCTGGCGGATGGGGCCCCACGCTGCGCCTGCGCGCCTGCGCCGGGTTCGTGTGTGTGTTCATAATAATCAACATATACCCAACACGCGACGCCCTGGGGGATTGGCTTGTTGGAGTTTGTGTGTGTGCTTATGCTTGTGTCCGGAGCTGTAGGCGAATACGCTGGGATGAGATAGCGCGCTGCTGTCGCCCACCGTAACTGCCCCTCCGCGGGTGCTGCCGTGCAGGCCTCGTCTGGCGTCAACATGTGGTCCGGCATGGGCTTCTTCACGCAGCCAAACACCTTCTACAAGTCGCACGTGAGTGCCGTGCCGCATTTCCGGCCGCAAGCTAGTGCTCGCCAGCCAGCCGCGGGCGACGAGTGTGCGGTCGCGCTGCATCCGAGCTGCCCTGTGCCGGAAGGGACGTGATGCCGCCTCTGCTCACGTCTGCCCACCTCGCATCCGCAAACCGCCAACTGCAGGTCATCTTTGAAAAGAGCATTGTGCTGATGGAGATGCTGCACACCGTGGTCAGTTCCGCACGGTGGCTCGCAGTGCTGGCACCGGCGCTGTTGTCACATAGCCCCAACCTACCTCAGAGCACACCAGCCGTGTAGCGACGCAGACCGCGTGTGCGGCCTGCGGCGGTGTGCGTTTGGACGTCGAGCGTTGGGGCCGCCACTTGCACCGAGCGCAATCAGGCCACCACTGCCGCGTGCCGGGACCCACGTGGCGTCCACGTGCCTTGTCCTCATTGCTGTGGCGCAGGGGCTGTACCACGGCCAGTCGGACGGCGCGCGAGGCGGCTACGGCGACTACACTACCAGGTGGGTGCGCCTGAAGGGCATCCTGGCCTGTCCTGGTGCGCAGCACGTGCGCGCATTACGGTCTGCAAGCATATGTGGCAGTGGGCTCGAGCCTATCTGCCGTGGGGCCCGCGTGTCCTGAGGCTGGTGTGCTGAGGGTGATGATGGGATTTGACGGGGGCGCGGGCCCCCGGCAGCCCCATGTGCCTCGCCCCGACCCCTGGCGTGATGCCGATCGCGCCCAGCTGCGGATCATGGGCGGGCTGTGTAGCGCCCGCCTTTGCCATGCCTCCCGCCTCTTACCGCCACCATGTTGCCCCCGCCCTCCTCCTCGCGTGCCTTGTGCCGCAGCATGGGCTCGGGCGACTCGTGCCCCTCGGCGCCCGAGCTGTGGCGCCTGGGCTGGGCCTCGCCCTTAGTGGAGCTCAATGGGACCTGGGGCCTTAACACCACCGGCACATGGCTCACCTACACCATCCCCGCCACGTACCTCACGTCCAACGGCACGTGAGTGGTCGCAAGGGGCGGCGGGCTGGGACCGGAGCGCGAGGCGCTGACTCGACATTGGGTGACAGATCCGGGCGGCACCACGAGGGACCCCACGCGTGACAGCTTCGAGAGGCACCGGGCTGGGTTGAGGGCAGGCATTGAGGGCGCCGGCCGTGGCGTGCCGGGGCCGCATCAAGCGCCGTGACTCCAGCTGTCGCCGCTCCTCGCGCTCGCCGCAGCTACATTCGCATCAAGCCCGACTGGCTGCCGGATTACGACACGTCGCCCTTCTCGAAGTGAGTGAGGCGCTTGGCGATGGCGCATGGCCATCGATGGCGGGTTTTGGTTGTCAATGCGATGCTGTGCAGCCGCTCGCTGCCCTGCTGGAGGTGCCCAAGCCTTGGCCTGGCCGTCACTGCCTTCCAATCCTTCCTGCCTGCCTACCACCTGCCGTGCGCCGCCAGGAATGTGTACGTGTCGTACCGAGCCCGTGGCGGCGGCGACAAGGACCTTTCCTCCAGGGCCCACCGCAAGGCAAGCAGGCGCGACAGCACGAGGCCCTATCCATTGAAGTATCAGCCCTCGAAGAGCCCAGGGCCGTACAAGCGCTGACAACTCTGCGACTCGGCGGAGTGCAGGACGGGGGACGGGCGCGGGCGTCTCCGCGTGCTTCTTTGCAGTACACCGCTGCCGTACGCATCGCTGCCGTACAGGTCAGCGTCCACGACGTGGATGCGGCCGTGGACAACGAGCAGCGCAACGCCACGGGCGACTCGTACTCCAACCTGCTGGCGGGCGACATGGGCGAGCGAAGCACCTACGACCTACCACAGCTGCGCCTGCTGGTGCGAGCAGGAGGTGAGCACAGCCGGCGCCGCCGTTCGGCGCCGCCCCGGTTTGCCCCGGTTTGCCAACCGCACCGCTTCAGATGCGCGCCCGTGCTGCTGCCGACTTCGGTGACGGGACCCGGACCGCTGGCCCGCTGCCGTGAGGGTGACGCAGCGCGGCCCGCTGGCGCGCATGCCTCGCGTCCCGTGGTGTGTGGCCAGCGCGCCTGCCTGCACCCCCCCTCGCTCCTCCCCCCGCAGTGTACCGCGAGAACGGCACCTACATGCTCGTGCGCCTGTGCCGCTACGCCGCCTCGGCCACGGAGTGCCCGCCGCAGGGCCTGCGCGACCCGCCGCCGCCGCCGCGCCCGCCCTCGCCGCCCTCGCCGTCGCCGCCGCCCAGCCCGCCGCCGCCGCCGCCGTTCCACCCAGGTAAGCCAGGCGTGCGCCGCCGCTAGCCACACGCTGTCACACGCGGCCGTCCGCTGCCCGCCACCGCCATCAAGCCGCGCTGCGCTGGTAGCTCCCGCCGGGCGCTCCTGCACCGTCCAGCTGCCCCGTTATCCCCGTGGCTGCTGGGGTTGCCCTTGCGCTTTCGCGCAGGGTACGTGGCGCCGCCTCCAGACCCATACAATGCCGACTATGGCGGTGAGCCGTTTGCTTGCCACTACCTTTATGCACGGCTGCAGGATTGCTTGCGGCGCGTTGTGCACGCAAGACCTCGCTGACACACACACAACCCGCGTGCTGGGCCCCCTCCCCTCCTCCACCAGATGAACCGCCGCCAGAGTACGCCGCCACCTGGCCGCCGCCGCCGCCAGAGTGGGACGGGAGCTACGAGGACGCCTCGGAGGGCGACGACGGCACGGAGGGTGAGAGGGTGTCCGGCTGGCCCCGGCCCTGGGGTAAGCTTGCAATAAAGATCCAGTGTGGAAATCAGAGTATAGTGGGATTGGCTGCAACGCATCAAGGCTGCACGGCTCGTCCGTGCCCGCTACGCCCTGTGAAGTTGCATGTCAATTATCCACCCCACTGACTGCACGGACCCGTCCAGGCCCACACTCTCCTTCCCTTGCCGCACGCTGCTTCTGCCCCGCCGCAGACCCGCCGCAGGGCGCCAACGGCTGCCACTCGTTCGTGCAGATCGCCGGCACGCTCATGGGCACCGTGTCGGGTGTGGACTCGGCCGCAGCCTGCCAGGCCGCCTGTGTGGCCGCGCCCGGCTGCGAGGTCGGGCTGTGGCGCGGCGGCGAGCACGAGTGCGAGCTGCGGTCGGGCGCGCTGCTGGGGGCCGGCAACGGCTACAGCGAGCAGGTCAACGCCTCCTGCCTGGCGGCACCCAACAACGGTGGGGGGATCGGTCGGGTTGGGTGGCGCGTCGTGCCGCATGCGTGTGTACATCGGTGCGGTCCGACGCGCTGCGGACAAGCGCACCGCGGCTTTTGTGTCGTGCGTCACGTCGGGGTATGGCGTTTGTTGCTGCTGGATGACCGCGCTGGGGCGCCGAGCCGACGTGTGTCGAGTCGTGACATTGAACTCAGGCCATCAGGCCTCCACGATTCTGTGTGACGCCCAGCCCGCCCAACCCGCAGGCCCCTGGCTGTGCCTGCGACACACGCTGCTGCCGGGTCTGCTGCTCGCACCCGCCTACCAGGCCACGCCCGCCGGCTGCGCGGCGCGCTGCTATGCCGACCCCGCCTGCACCTTCTTCACCCTCACCGCCAGCGGCCGCTGCGTGCAGCTGAGCTGGCTGTTCCTGGTGCGGTCGGGGCACGCCGGAGTCGGGGGGACCTCGCCACGCCGACCGGCCGAAGTCCATGTCCCGCACGCGACAGCGCTGGCACCACAGAGCCCGCCAGGCATTGCCGAGGCCCCTGCAAGGCACAGCGGTGCAGGGCCTTTCCAGTGTGCCTGCTCACGCTCCCGACCGCTGCCGCTGACGCTGCGCAGGGGAGCAACTTCCAGGCTTCCCTCAATCCGGATGTCAATGTGGTTGCGACCTGCGTGCGCGCTGGGCAAGCGGGCGACGGCGACGGCGACGGCGAGGTCAACGCCTTTGGGTTTGAGGAGTCGCGGCTGCCGCAGTCGGCGCCGGGGGGCGAGGTGGTGTGGGAGCCGCCGCCGGCCGACGTTCACAGCATTATGGGCTGAGCGCGTGGCCTGCAGCCTGGCGCTGCAGGCCATGTGCTCTCATGACCCCGGAGAAGCTGGGTTCAGCGCACGGGGTTAGGGTTGTTGTTCTACACGTTTTCGGGTTGCATTCCTCGTTTGTGGGACACCATCCAACCCTCTTGTTTCATCACAGTTTCATGGCTCGGTGTGTATGTTGGCGCTGGACTGCTGGGTTGGCGGGGGGCCCAGAGGGCAGCGCGTGCTCGGTTGGCGGGCTCGTCGAGGTTGTGTGGCATGGCTCGATGTTTGCAGTCGGTGCGGTGTCGGGTATTGGTGAGGAGAGGCTCGCCGGTGTGTTTGCTATGACACGGTGCGCTTGTCGCGGTGAGGGAGAGGAGAGGGCATACTGTCAGAGCGGTATTTCCGCGTCGCAGGAAGGAGAGAAACGAGAGATGCCGGCGTTTGCCGGGAACGTGGGCGGGGTTGACGGAGGTTGGCACGGGTGCTTGCATGGCCCCGCCATCCCTGGTAGCTGCCCAAACCGGCAAAGGGATTTTACAGCTACGTGTTTGCGACATGGCATCGCAGCTTGCGCCCAACGACTGGCTAGCACACCCCGAATTGCTGCCGCCGCGACCGCAGACATTCGTTGAGCAGAAGTACACCCGACTCTTCGCAGTAGACATCCAGGGCAAGTCAAGACACGACCAGTACATCTTCATAGCGCCGAACGGCCTCGCTGTCATCGGTCTCGCGCCATCGCATGTCCTCATTGCGGCGCACCGCTTAGCGACAGGCTACAAACCCCTGCAGCTGTGCTACGTGCCCCCGAAGCTCGACCATTTAGCGCCCGACGAGCTCGTCGCAGCAGCGCCCGACGAGGATGGCCCGGAAGAGCCCGCTGCGCAGCCGGGCGCCGACGACGGCGGCAGCGCTGCCGGACAGGCTGCCGACGGCGATGGAGCTACGGCCGCAGAGAACGGCGACGCAGGGGTGGAAGCGCGCGGCGACGCCCTAGACGCTGGCGACGGGGCGGCGGGCTCAAGCCCCAGCGGGCGACAGGCGTCGACGCCGCAGCCGGGCGGCGAGTGAGTGGCAGTTCGACCGGCCGCTATCAGCCGCTAACCCCGCCCACAGCGCGCAACTCTCACGCTTAGTCCGCAGCCGGCAAAAGCACTGCGCGAAACGCCGGCACTTGCTCCCTGCATCGGTGGTTCCTCCGTCGACACACAGGCCCATCCCGCTGGAGCAGCTGGCGCGGATCAACTTTGACGCCGGCGCCGCCCGCAACCGGCCCGGCGGCGCGGGCGGCGGCGGGCGGCAGCAGTCGGCCAAGAACAAGAAGCGCAGCCGCGGCGGTGGATGGGGCTCGCTGGCCGCCACCAGCCTGCTGGCGCGAGTGGAGCGGTCGGCCGGGGGCGCCAGGTAGGCGGCTGCAGGCAGCAGAGTGCCGCTAGGCGACACGCGCCAGCTCGCGTGAAGCCCCTCGCCGCCGCTGCTGGCCAGCGGCCAGATACAGTCCCAGTAGAATGGAGCGGCCAGCCACGGGGCAGAGGGGCCAGCCAAGCGTGCCGAGCGGCTGGCGGCTGGCGGCTGGCGGCTGGCGGCTGATGGATGACAGCGTCGGCCAAGCTGTGTGCGCCAACATTGCGTGCCCCGCCATGCCGCCGCGTGCTGCAGCGGTCTTGAACTCCCTCGAGCCCTTGTCACGCGACGCCAACGCTGTGCTGCTGCTGCTGCGGCGGCGGCGGCGCCGAGGCTCGCATTCCTCGGCCTCGTCGCGCGGGCCTGACTGGGCGCCCCTCCTGCCGCGGCACTGCCGTCCTGCCATACACCCGCAGCATGCCCGTGTGGTGCGTGGCGGGCGGGCAGCTGCTCGAGGTCAACGAGCGGCTAACGTCAACGCCGGCGCTGCTGTACAACAGGTACGTCACCTGGGTACTGCACCGACATGGGACGCCGGCAGTGCTGGACGGCCCGGGCCCTGCGCGGGACTGGGCCCCGGGCCGGGGCTGGGCCCCGGGGCACCCTACGTGCATGGCCTGCCAGCGCACTGGTCCCCTAGTCAAGGAGTTTGGCTGGGATGCTCCATGCGGCGGGGGAAGCAGTGGGCTGCTCGAGCTGTTTGCCGGGGCCATCCACCGAGCCCCTGCCCGCATCGCCCTGCCACCTCCGCAGGCCGTGCCGTGAGGGCTACGTCGCCATCACCTACCCCTCGGCGGAGCAGGTGGGCAGCGCGCGCCTGCGGGGCTGCGGAATCAGCGGCAGCTGCCGCACGTGCGCCTGTTTTGTGGCGCTCCGTCTAGCACGGGCTGGTCGGACTGCTCATCGCCGCACGCGGGGACGGACACCGCGCAGGGCCGGGCACAGGCATGCGCGCTACTGCGCCGCGGCACGCCACTGCGCCGCGCGCCGCCGGTGTCTGGGGCCGCTCATGACCCCCTCTGCTGCCCTGCTCGTCGGCGCGCTGCGCGCACAGGTCCGGCGGCTGCGGTCCGAGCTGCTGGGCGAGGAGGCGTACCTGCGGCTGCGCGGCCTCACGGCGGAGGACCTGCTGTGACGAGGGCGCTGCAGGCGGTTGCCGCGACAGAGGGTGCTCCATGTGGGCGCGGCGGTCTTGGGCGGGGCGGGGCTCCACACGAGCGCACCGCAGCGTAGATGGGAAGGTCGATAATGGGCGGACTGCCAGCGCTTGGCGCGTGGGCTAACGGCCGGAGCTCTGCTAACGGTGTGGCTGAAGGGCCGAGAGCCTGCACTCAAAGGCTTTCGGCGGCCCACTGTCGTTGGTGTGCCGTGTCGTCTCAGAGCTTCCACCCCGGAGCCGCCGGCGCTGCTGCGGCTCGTGCGGCCGCTGGTGTGTTGGCGGAGCAGCGAGAGGCCGGGGGTGTGGGGTGCGGCGGCCGCCACCACCGGCGCATGAGCCTGCCATGGAGGGTGCTTGACGTAGCCGAGGGGGCCCGACGGGCACCGCGGCTTGCAACGCGCTCCCTTGGTGCCAGTGGATCGGTTCCCGCAGGCCAGGTCGCGGCAGCGCCGCAGCGCCAGCCCTTCACAGCGTGCCGACCCGCGGGGCCCCGGACCAGCAGTCCAGCACCCACATCGCCATCCGACCACTTTCCTCCAAACCAGGGACATGCGGACCTCACAGCTTGAGAACATCAGCAGCCCACACGCCCCACATGCCGCACCGCCACGCAGCCACGATTCGCCGCCGCCCCCCGTCAGGACGCCGCCAGCGCCTGCCGCCGCCCGCCGCCCGGCCCCGCAGCAGTGTCGCGCGTCGGCGACGGCCGCAGCGCCTCCGCCAGCACGCCTGCCGCCGCCTCCGCATCCACGCCGCCGTACAACAACGACACGCCGTCGCTGTACCCCGGCCCGCTCCCCCGCCTGTCGCCCACGCCATCCGGCCCGCTCCCCCGCCCGTAGCTCGTGCTGCCGGGCCCGCTCCCCCAGCCATCGCTCCTGCCGGTGGGACTGCCGATGCCCCCCGCTCCACTCGCAGGCCCCGCGGCGCCGGAGCCTGTCACGGCGGGCGAGCCCCGAGCGGGGCTGGCCACCTGGCCGGATGAGGCCGGCCGCAGCGGGCCGCTGGCGGTGCGCGCCCCCGGGCCGGACGCTGCCGCTGCGGCGGGCGAGGACGGGCCGAGGCTGCCGGAGCTGATCTTGCGAAACGAGCGGCTGACGGTGAGGGCCATGGTCTTGAGCGACGACTGCCGCCTGCGGGGGTTGAGGTGGGGAAGAGGGGTGGGCGGGGCGGTGCGTGTGTTCTAGTTTAAGGAGAGTATTAGAGTAACACGCGACACTGCTTCGAGGGGGTGGTGACGTGTGTTCAAGCGTTAGGTAGAACAGAACCCCACACGTGTGTGTTCAAGTGTTGGGTAGAACAGAACCATGTGTGTACTGGGGGGTGGGGGGAGGAGGGGGGTGGCTGGTTGATGAGGTGGTGAGGGCCGTGGTCTTGAGCCACGACTGCCGCCTGCGGTTGTGCATGGAAAGTAATAAGATGGGCCTGCACTGAGCTCCGCCTGCGGGGCTGGGGACGGGCGTGGGTTGAGCGGGAGAGGAGGGGTGCGTGGTGGTGGCGTGCAGCGAGGGCGTGAGACCCGAGTGCCAGGCAGGCTCGACCAGCTGAGCCGCCATGAAGGATGCAGGCGCCCGCCTGGTCGCGGTATCGGCTGGCATAACGGAGGGAGGGCGGGGGACGCTGGCCCATGCATGGTTTGGCGACAGGCGTGGGGAGCCGTTGCCGGGGTGCGTGCGGGGGTGGCCAGCGGGGCGGCTGGGGTGGGGCAGGGCGGTGTCCAGGCCCCGGCAGCGAGCAGCCCGAGGTGAGGGCGCCGCGGGTGTGCGGGCGGGCGGGGGTTGGCGCCCGAGGGTGCCGCGGACGGCCACCGGCGGAGCGGCTGCCTGGAAGGCCTCCTACCTCACGTTGACGCAATCGACAAGCGACTGTCATTCATTAGATAGACCCCATAGAGAGACCGTAGCCGCTATCGACAGAGACGCCAGGGCTGCTGTGTGGGGGCTCACCGCAGGGCGTTGTAGTGGATAGGCGCAATGTAGGTCAGGAAGATCTCTGTGGAGGGCCGTGGGAGTTGGGTTGCGAAGCAAGGGGGATGGTAGCCAGGGTGAGGCCGTGCAGGCGCGGCGTCGTCTTGAGGCAGCGCGGGCGGCACGAGCGAGCGCCCTCGCGGTCCGGCGCCTCCTAAACACAGCAGCGCCCACGCCACGACGTGCCCTGAGGCCACACGGTGCCTCGCCGTACCCCCCGGCGTCGTGCGTCCATGAGGCTGCTGCACAACGCCTGCCGTACCTCGGTCAAGCTTGCGCTCCTCGGGCTCGTACGCCAGGTACCAGTTGTCGGCGTCGGACGTCACGACATGTACGACGATGCCGAACAGGTCGCAGACGGCTCGCTGGTGCGGGGGCCGGCGGGTGCCACCAGGGCGGGGTGTGATGTCGGGGGCGCGCCATGCCTGGGCCGGGCCGCTAGGGGCTGGCGGGCCCCGGGGCTGTCCACACCCTCGCGCGCGGCGCCTGGCGCCAGCCCTGTCCCAGCGCGCTGCCGAGCGACCGTCTGGAGTCCACCGTTACTGCGCCGCCTCGGACTCACCAGCGTGAGCTCGTCGCCCCAGGTTCCGTTGCGCCCCATCTGCCGCACGTACCTGCGCGCACGGGGCACGGGGGAAGCGGAGCATCAGGTACCCTCCACTGACTTTCACGCTGGTTCTACTGTACAAGAGCATGGGCCAGCGCAGCAGCCAGGCGACAACATGGGCGCTGGGTAACCCCCCCCCCCTTGCGGCCTGGCCCTGGCCTGGCGCACAGCGATGCCAGCAAACGGCCGTCGCTCGCCGCGACCCCTGGGCCAGGCCGCCAGGCCGGCACAAGCCATGCTGCCACCTGGCCCCAAAGCCGAGCACCACCGCCCAAACACCCTCTCCTGGCGCAGCCGCACCGCGCTCCTTTCGCCCCTCCATGTACGATGCGCCCCCTCCGGTGCCCCCGCCCCCGCTACCGCCTCTCACTCGTCAAAGTCTTCCCCCAGGAAGCACTCGAAGGCGGGCCGCCGCGCGCCGATGTGCGCCACCGCCTGCAGGGCGGCAGGGACAGGGACAGGGATAGGGACAAGGAGTTAAGGACAGGGACAGGGACAGGGCGCGGAGCGCCGCTCAGGCAGGCTCCACGGCCCACGCAGCCCCGGGCCCCATGCGGGTACTGCAGGCTACACGCCTGCAGCCCTGGCGCGGCGCGGGCGGACGCAACCTACCGCACGCGGCGGAGCGCGCGTCTGGCGATGGCCGCCCGCCCGTACAGCTGCACCCGTACGGGCGTACGGGCGACAGCGCGCTATCTCCGGCCCGCGCGTCCGGACTGTTGCGGGACTGCCGGGCCGAGTCGCCGTGAGCGGTCCCCGGCGCCCTAATGCGCGTGACGCGGCCCCCGGTGGCCTGCGGGGGTGCAGTCACGCGCGCACCTGGCGGCGGATGGCGGCGTGGTGGTCTTGGGTGCCGTACAGCTCATGGCTGACGGAGCGGAACTGCGCAGGGATCATGCGTGGGCCGCAGGGCTGGCGGCGTGGGGCCGGGAGCATGCGGCAGGGAGCGCGGGGCGGTCATGGCCACCGCCAGAGCGGCCCTCCCTTGCTCGCCTCTACCCCTGCCAGCTGACCTGCTGGCGGCTGCGTGCGATCGGCACCTCATGGCATGACCGCGGCCGCCACCCAAGCCTCTCCGTCGCGCCCAAACCACGTCCTACCTCGCCTCTCCCGCCCCTTTCCTTTCCTCGCCGCGCCGCAGTCACCGCACAGCCCTGCCCACCCCAACCCAGCCCTCCAGCCTCCACAACGCCCTCCCCTTTCCCCAAGCCCCACCTGGCAGCTGGCGCCGCCCGCCACTACGGCATGAGCACCGATAGGCTGATCCATGCCTTGCGTCTCCCGCCCCTACCCGCCCTACCCCACGACTACCACCTCTCCCTCCTCCTCCTTCCCCCCGCCTGCCCCCACCTGGCACTTGCCGGGTCCACACGACACCCAACCTGCCCCCAACTCGGCCCGCCCCCGCCAGTCCACCTGCCCCCTCCCCCCTTCCCCCCCACCTGGCAGTTGCCGTCGCCCGCCACTATGAGCATCTCCAGGTTGAGCCGCTCCAGGCGCTCGCGCAGCCGCTGCTCGTGGCTCTTGTAGCCCGCGGTGGAGGCCTGGGGCGGCGGAGGTGGGCGGGGCGCGTGGGGCCGCAGGGCGTGCCAGGGTGTGGGCCGCAGCGCCGCCGCTGGTGCGAGCTGCGGAGCCCACCCGGGCGGGGACGGGAGGCGGGTGCGAGGAACACGTGGTAGGACCCAGGCGGGGAGGCCGACGCCTGCGCGTTGTTCTTGCGTCGGCCGGCGGACCGCGCTGCTTTGGCACGGAGCCCTGCCCGGCGCAGGGCTAGGCACGGCGGCGGCAGTGCCGGCGGGCTGACCAGGCGAGCTGGACGGCTTGCGCGCCTCCGTGCGCCACTGGCGGACCGGCTGCATACCCTGCCCAGCCCTTGGCCGGCGCTCCCGCCTTGCGCACCTAGGGCGGCCTGCCCACCGCTGCCCTGTGCCGGCTGCGCTGGCCCCACGCCCTCACGCCCCGCCCTCACCCGGTGGCTGCGCTCCGCGGCTATGAGGACCTCCAGGCACTTGCGGCTGTGCGACCACTCCAGGCCTGGGGGCCGAGGTCGGGGCCGGTGTCAGAGTCAGCCAGGGCCCTGGGCACGGTCGGCGCAACCGAGGGCGGCAGCGCTGGCGTGCCCACTCCCACAGTGCGGCTGCCGGCCAGACGGTGCGGCGCATCGTGCGCCGCGCCTATCTAGCTAGGCTGCCCCGCCCCATGGACCGCCTCGCACCCCGTGCTCCCTTGCGCTTGCCCGCGAGGGCGAGGCCCCAGCAGACAGCCAGCTGCTGTGGATCTTCCCGGCCGCGGGCCCGGCAGCGCCGCGCCCACCTTTGCCTCCCCGCGTGGACCTCACGCGCACGAAGCCCCGCCGGCTGGGGCCGCCGCCTTCCCACGTGCTGCTGCCGGTGGCCGCGGCTCCCGACCCGCTCGCCATGCCGCTGCAGCTTGACCTGCCCGACGGCGCCGCCGGCCAGCCGCTCCCGCCCACCGACGATCCCGCGGCAGCAAGCGCGCTGGCGCTGGCTGGACTCGCGGACGGCACGTCGCCGTCAGCGTCGCCGTTGGGGCCGCCGGCGTCATCATTGGCCGCGGCCTCGCCGTCGGGCAGCTGCTGCTGTGACGCGCTGGGGGACAGGGAAGGGGCTGAGGAGCGCCGCTGCGAACGTGAGCCGTCGGCGCCCTGCGGCTCGCCGCGGGGGCTTGCCAGCTCGTCGACCGTGGCCAGCGCCGGCGCCAGGCCAGGCGTCGGCGGCACGGACCCCGGAAGGAACAGCTCAAAGTCAAGGTTGACGACTGCATGGTCCCGCGGTACTGTGACCGGCTCTCGCATGTGCGATAGCTGACGGTGGAGGTCAGCGGCGCGGCCCCGCAAGACGGAGTCTTGGGGAACACTAGGTAGCGGCGTGACGACATCCGGGTCGTCGTCGTCGCCACGGCCTCGGCCCGTGACCACCGCCACAGCGCTGCCACGCAAACACAGGTTCATCTGAGCGAGCAGACGGCTGTCGGCGAGGGTGCTGGACGCGAGGGGTTGGCCACCGCTGGGATGGCCAGGGTTACGTGTGTCAGGTCACGCCGCGAGGATGCGGTCTCGGCAGGTTCTGCTTGTGCTTGTCGTGAAGCGTGTCAGGTTGTCGAATGTAGCAGTTAACCCGC
Source organism: Chlamydomonas sphaeroides (assembly GCA_001662425.1). NCBI lineage: Eukaryota > Viridiplantae > Chlorophyta > Chlorophyceae > Chlamydomonadales > Chlamydomonadaceae > Chlamydomonas > Chlamydomonas sphaeroides. Next base: position 21,066 of record BDDC01000189.1, on the reverse strand, counting down.
GGTATGGCCCGGCATGCCCGTTCGACGGTCAAACCGGGCGCGCTATCGTCAACGTACTCATCAAGCTATTATGTCGTCGCAACTATTGCTTGCACGTAGCGACGGTGGTACTTTTACGCTTAACGAGGCTTCCGAGTCGCGATGCAAATGCGGGATGCGCGAAGCTGGTGTATCCGTGTTGGCAAGTGTAGCATAAGTGCCGGGTAGTGTATTTTGGCATAGAGGCACGGCCGCGAACCTGACAGCTCATTGCATTCCAGTCGGCAGTCGCTGCGTAGCAGGAGCGACGCCACCCCTTACCCGCAGCCGCAAATTTTCATATCCAATGGCTTGGCCCTGGAGTAGGCCACTGGGTGATTCCCTGAGCGCCGTGCATGACGCGGTACACAAGCTTGCGGCTGCGCTCCACGAGCTCCGCGCTGGCGGAGGCAAGCTTTGCAGCTCACTGGGTGCATACGGCCCACCACTGGCAGTCATCTCTACAGCTGGCGCTGTGCTGCCGCAGCCGTCAGCCCGCACGGACAAGGGCATCGCCGAGTGAGTCCGGGCCCTGGCGCACGCCCGGATCAACGTTGGTTGGGGCGCCGCGGTGCTGTGAGGCTATGTGACACGATGACGCGGTCGTGGCGGGAAGGAAGCGAGCCTGGGCGCCTTGCTGGGGGCGGTTCCACTGGGGCCGTCGACGTGCTTCTAACATCAGGGGGCAAAGGGGCGGCCGCTCACCACGGTTTCGAATTCCCAGCCCACACGTGCCCACACGAAGAGAGTCTCCTGGAACCCAGTAGGGGGCGCTCATTCATAAGCGTGTGACTGACCACGGCGGACTCTGCACCCTGCGCCGCGCTCCCCCCAGGCCCGTCTGCGCCGGGTGCGGCAAGCGCTTGACGCCAGCAGACCTGCACGCGACCCCCAGCAGCGGCGGCAGCCCCCTTGTGCGTGAGTGCGCCGGCTGCCACCGCTGCTTCCATGCACGCTGCCACCAGCGCTGGGAGCAAGAGCAGCAGCAGCAGCGGCGGCAGAGGGGACGTGGCGCCGCCGGCAGCCGCGACGGCAGCGGTGGCGGCGGCGGCAGCCCACCCGCTGGCGGCGTCCAGCACCAGGGCGCTTGGTACCACGGCGGCGAGTGCCTGCAGGTATGCAGGGCGCATGGCACCCGCGCCGGACTCTGCCACAGGGCTGCTGGGCCTCAGCTCCTTGCAGCTCGGCCCGTCAAGGAGTTGCCTGCGAGGCGCAGCGCCTTGGCGCTCAGGCGGTGGACGTGCGCTGAGCCCACTCAGCCGCCAAGCGGCGCCGCCGGCATGTGGCTCCCTGACCCCAAAGGTACCGGTAGTTCCCTGAGGGTGCCCTGCCCTCCTCCCAACGGTCACGACCGCCAGGTCCACACAGCCATGCAGCGCCTGTGCCGGCGAGGAGACGTGGCCGTCGCGGCGGCGGAGGCGGCGCCGCCCCGTAGCGCGGGCCTGCTGCCGCAACCGGGCCCCAGTACAGGCGCCGCTGCTGCAGCAGGCGCACGGGGGGGCCCTGCATCCGAGCAGGACCAGCAGCAGGCGGGGCCGGATGAGCAGGAGGCGGCGCTCAGCGTGCGCTTCTACGACTGCCGCGACGGGGGGCCCGCGGCGGCCGCGGGGCTGCGGCGCGTGCTGTGCGTGCTGCGGCAGGAGTTCGGCTACGGCCTGGCCGACCTGCGCCAGTTTGACTACGCGGCGCTGCTGCAGCGGGTGAGCACGTGCCGGCTAACAAGGATGTGACCCTTGATCGATCGCAGTGGTCATTGATCACTCGGCTGCTTGACGCGGCGGTGGACGGGCCGCGGTGGGCCGCGGCGTGGGCCGCAGCGATTGCGGGCGTGCGCGCCAGGGCCCGTGGCCAGGGCCTCTGCGGCTGGCCTGGCTGGTGCAAGAGCCCCTGGGAGCTAGGTGGCTCACACGGCCCAGGGGCTCGTGCGCGCCTGACCCGCGCGACGTGGGCTGGCCCCTCAGGCTCAGCCGGCCGCTCGCCGCCGCGCCTGGCCTTTGCCGTGCCTGCGGAGGCCCGCCTGGGCCCTGCCAGGCGCCGCTGCACGGACGGCGTTCCTCCTCCGCCGCGCCCCGCTAGCTGTTGGCGCATCGCGGCTACCACGCCGTGCTCTGTGCGGCCCACGCTCTGGCCCTCGCGACATCCCTCCACAATCATCGCGGCGTGCACAGCCGGGGCGCCTCAAGCCGGCTGGCTAGCGCCGGGGCCCTCCGCCGCCCGGCCCACCTGTCGCACGTGGGCGGCTGAGCGTCACGAACCCCGCCCCGCCGCCCCTCCCCGCAACGCCGCAGGGCCGTAGCCCCGTGACCGCCGCCGTGCTGGACGTGTACGGAGCTGACGTGGCGGAGCTGTTCGTGATGGGCACGGCGACGGCGCTGCAGCGGCGGGGGTACGGCACGGCGCTGGTGCGGCACCTGGAGGCTTCGCTGGGCTCGGCAGGTGGGGCCGGGGGGCGGGCTGCCTGCCGCTCCGAGAGGTTGGTGGGCCAAGGCCGGCCGGTCCAGCCCCCGCGGACCCGACCTGGCCTGCCAACTATCACGGGCTGCCAAGCCCAGCACCACGGCATCATTGTGGCACAGCCCGTTGCTGCTCCTCGAGCGCACCGAAGTCCGGCATGAGGCCTGCCGGGCATTGCGCGTGGCGCAGCGTTGCTGTCAGGGGTTGTGAAACCTGCTCCGAATACCTGCATCCCTCGTTGCCATCAGGCGTGCGCAGGCTGCTGGTGTCGGTGGACGATGACGACGCAACCAACCAGAACATTTGGAGCGCCAAGTTTGGCTTCAAGCCGCTGGCCGCCGCCGAGCTGTCGTCACTGGGCCGGAGCTGGGGCCACTTCCGCGGCGCTGCCGCCGAGGGCACCTGGTTCTTGCAGCGAAGCCTGGAAGGGCTGACGGCGCCCAGCAGGGACGCGGGCGCGGCAGGGCGGTCGTAGGAGCCACTGCTCGGCAGGGCGGCCGCAGGAGCCACTGAATGCAGGGGATGTTTACCGGATGTACGTGTTGATGGCGCAGGGCCGGTCTAATGCTGGTGCCGTGGTGCGGGTTGCTGCCTGCTAGTGTTTGAAGGGGGATGCGGGGCGGGGTTGGGGGGGCGGGCGCCGAGGACCACACGGTAGCATGCTGCTGTCGTGTGAAGGAGCCTAGTAAACGAACTGCGCAAGGCGGACAGGCAGGGTTGTACGGCAGCGGCGCGGACTGCAAGTGGTGTCCCGAGCGGGGGCGATGATGGTGCGGGGCGGGAGTCGGGGAGACGACGGGACCCGTACACTGCGTGCCATTCGACGGCGACTCTCCTCCTTACAACCCAGTGTTCATCTCAGAAGCATACAGTACCCGTCATTACACTCACGAACACACGCCGGTTCAAACCGCCGTCCTTGAATACAAACCAAAATGCCTGTCCACCGTGAGTGCTGGCCTCTACGCGTTGAATTCCTGACGCTCTTGCTGACGGTGCACATCGCGTGCGGTCTTCGGCTTCTGACCCTGGCTTGTGCCGCTTGGATGCCTCTTGCGCCGCAGACGTTACCAGCGCGGCGGACTGGACGGCCAAGCTGGAGCAGGCTAAGGCTGAGGGCAAGGCGGTGAGTAGTGGATAAATTTGTGGCCCCAGTGCAATCCGCGCCTATGACACCGCGATCATCCTCGCGCCCTTTCTTTCACGCCTTCGTTGCGCGCAGTGCCTTGTGGATTTCTTCGCCCAGGTGCGCCTACGTGTGGTGGACGCTGGGTTCCTGCGTCGGCGCAGCAATTGCTGAATGCGCAACGTTGGGTCGCTTTAGCCGTGCACCTCCTCGCCCCTGGTTGCAGTGGTGCGGTCCCTGCAAGATGATTGCGCCGCTGCTCGAGTCGCTGAGCGTCATCCACGATGACGTCATGTTCCTCAAGCTGGACGTGGACGAGGTAGCGGTGAGTCCACGTTGCGCAGGGGCGTGGGCCATGTCGAGCCAGCCTACCGTTGAGCTTAAGGCGGGGGGTACCATTGGTCGCCGTGCGGCGCACGGGTGCAGCCAACTGCCGGGGGCAGGGCACCAGCTCTGAGCAGACCCCACCGCGGCAGTTGTTCTCCACCAGACCCAGGACGAGTCGATGAAACTCTGCATGTCTTCTCGTCACGGCGCCAACAAGAACCGCACATCTCCCTTGACGCCACGCACCCTGCCGCGCGCCATACCGAGCTCTGGCCCAGCAGGCTCCGTTGCGCGCGCCCTCTGACCCCTGTCACCCGCTGCGTGCCCCCGCAGTCCGTTGCCGAGCAGTGCGGGATCACCGCCATGCCCACCTTCCACGTCTACAAGGACGGCGTCCGCGTGGCGGACCTGGTCGGGGCGTCGCAGGACAAGCTCAAGGCCCTGGTCAAGTCGTACTCGGCCAAGCAGGCCCCGGCGGCTTAAAGGATGGGGCCTGCTCGGCTGCAGCGACCTCGCCCGGCGCCCGTGCGCCGGGTACGGGTGTCGTTGGCGTGGTATTGCTTGGGCGCTGCGCCGCAGGCCGGCCGCAAGTTGTCCGGCGTCGATTGACATTGAGGGACTGAGTTGCGTGGGGCTAGGGTATTGGGCGCATCATCGGCCGATGACGCAGCGAGTCGAAAGGCTATTGCTGGTTGTGTTGCACACTTGGTTGGTTGGCCTGCACACGGCGGTGGCGCATGGGCTGCATCCTGCGCAGCCACGTGCAGCTGCGGCGCCACATGCGGCGGGAGGTGAAGTTTCTCTGCTGAAGACGATGCATGAGGATGTGGGCGAGGGGCTGCGAATGGGCCCGGCCGCAGCACGCACGGGTGCCGCGTGCGCTATGGCGGGCAGCGCTGGCGTTGGGTTCTTTGTGGGTTGCGCCGAGTAACATAGGGACCTGCCATGGTATCATGTTATGAAGCACTTGCTTTCGAAGGTGTTAGCGGAGGCCGCGTGTGTACCCTTATTCCGGTGCCGACCAGTTGGCATGGCACGACGCCACGCAAACCCTGCCAGTGCTCGTCCCCGTGGCCCAGCCTTGAACCACCGGGATCCAGCACCGTCCGGCACTTGCATAGCTAGATACAGACCACGACACATGACCAAATAAAAGATGCACATAGCCGCCATTGGCAGGGCCCTCGACACATCCTGATCCAAGCAACCGCAATCTGCCATGCCATTTCCTGTTGCGGATGCCGGATGCATGCGTCCAGCGACTACACTGGCCCAAACCGACCGTGGCAAAGGCACGGCGCAATTAACCTGAACCAACAAGGTACGCACGCAGTGATTCCGCCAGTGGCAACACTTTCACGGTCATGTGTAGCAAGCGTATCCCGGCTGTTACGGCTGTTATCTCCCAGGGCGGCGCGCCTCCCCGTGCCTCCCTCAAGCACAGCTCTGTGTACCACACATAGTACCAACACGACATCAATAAGTAAACCGCCGGCCTTGGCTGGACGCACAGACCCTTCAGCGGGCCAGCTAGAAATGCCGTGCAGCCTTCCTCAGCTCATGCAGGGGTTGCGGCTTGAGTCATGGCAAGAGAATGATAAACTAGAACGAAATCAAAGAAGGAAAGAGGTACGGCGTCACGCCGGGAAGCCATGCTTGGTGCGGCCGGCCGAGATGGCGCGGGGCCGCTTCCAGTAGTCAGCTGACCGCCATCCAGGTGACCGCCATCCAGGTGACCGCCATCCAGGTGACCGCCATCCAGGTGACCGGCAGACGACACCAAAGCCGACGTCCGGGGAGTGGGTGGTAATGACCTGAGCCGGGAACGAGAGCGCCTGCGTGCCAACGGAGGGGGACACTACGCGTCTGAATGCCTCAATGCATCAATACATTAGCAAAGCAACCGCATGTGAGCAGCCGCTGGCCTGAACGCCCAGCCACTCACCATGGCATAAAAAGCAAAGCAACAAGCCAGCTCCCGGCTTCCACCCCTTCCTTCTAACGCCTCATCCGCGGCGGCTATAACGCTGGTGAGCATCGCGCACCACCTCCAGCAGCTGCGCCGCCACCTGCGACACAGCCGACACGCGGTGCTCCTCCGTCAGCGAACGGAGGGCGGCGCGTTGCGGGGCGCTGCTCCCCCACCCAGCGAAGCAGGCAGCTAGGTAGCTAGGGGCGCACACGCAGGCCCATCCAGCGGACGCCGGCCGGCCGCGCACGGCCAGGCAACCCAGCACCCGCCTGCTCAAACGTGGGCCGCGCGGACGGCTCCGCCGCCAGGCAGGCGGCCAGCAGCCGCGCCAGCTGCTCGGGGCACTGCGGCGGCGGCTGCGCCCAGTGCGTTCTGCGCGCCATGGCGCGTGACCGGATGCCGTCGACGCTGTGGCCGTAGCACAGCTCCAGGAAGACCACCCCGTAAGAGTACACGTCAGCGGGCTTGCCCAGCCGGCCCTGCCCCATGACCTCTGGCGCGGCGTAGCCCGGCGTGCCCTGGGCTTGGGCGGGACGTCGGGGAGGTTGGCGGGAATCGTGAAACGGCAGCGTGAAACGCGCGGCGTGCTGCGGGCGCGGCGCTGCGCTACGGCAGCGTGGCGAAGAAGCCGGCGCGTGGATAGCGAGAAGCTGCCGCGGCGCGTACCTGGAAACAGCAGGACGCGTGCGTCTGGTCGGCGGCCACTCGGTGACTGTAGGCGCGGCGTCAGAGGGGGCGTTGCAGGCAGTCAGGCGGCCAGGGCCCCAGAGCGAGCGCCTCAGCACGCGGAGCTTCCAAACCGACGCCGCGCACCAACACTCACGACAGCCCAAAGTCCGCCAGCTTGGCCACGATGGGCGGCCGCCAGGTGCCCCGCAGAGCCGCCAGCGCCGCCAGCACAGACGGCCGGCCCTGCAACTCCAGGCCGACCGCCGTGTCGTCGCCGTACAAGTTGGCGTCCGCGCCTGTCCGGTCCGCAAGTAGGATATTCTGCGAATCAAGATGGGAGCCACGCGTGCGCGTATCGTAGGCAGCCAGGCGGCAAGGGTAAGTGATGCGATATCATCGCCGAGCTCGGCCTCTGGCAGCGCAGAAGCGTAGCGGAGTTGGCGACTCAGTTTCCGGCGCGAAGGCGGGGCCTGCCTCCTGGCCGTGCCTCGCCTGGTTGGCTGGGCTCCTGCTGCTGTGATAGCGGCCGAAGATGTGTGCTAGCGCAAGGCCGCGCGGGCAGGGTGCCTGCCAATTCTTGGCACGCAAGCGTGCACCGGCCATGTCCGCCGAGCGAAGGGGCCAGGGGTCGCGTCTCAAACAAGTACCGCGCTATTGACGTATGGCGAGTCGTTTGGGTGGTGTGCGCCTGCATGAGTAAGTAGAAGTAGCCCACTTGGCGGGGCCGGCCGGAGGGCCCCAGGCGAAGGAGGGGTGGCGGGCCAACACCAAGGGGGCAACAGGTATTGCTAGCTGTGGTCTGCGACCTCAGAGCTTCCATCACGCAGGCTTGCTCGCCTTGGAGCTGAGGTCGCCGTGCACGATGTTGCGGGCGTGGATGTACACCATGCCGCACGCCACGTCCAGGGCCAGCGTCAGCGCGCACAGCGCCTCCGCGCCGCCCGCCGCCACGCAGCCCACCACGCCGGCGCCTGCGTTGCGGGAGGAGTGCCGGGATAGGATGCTGCAGGCGGCCACCGCCCTACCCATCAACAGCAGCAGCCAGCCGCAAGCCAACCGATAGTGCTGCCGCAAGCAGGGCAGCCAGCCGGCATCACGCCTGGCGCGCCCCAACAAGCGCCGCGCTGTATCCGCTGCTCCCCGCTACCCAGCTGCCCGACAACGGCGCCCTCACAAAGACCCTCCTGTTGCCCCTGCTTCCGCAGCACCGTCAGACCGAGGTGCCAGCTGCCCCCGTGTGTTACAGGTTTGCTGTTTCACCCCACACATCCCCGGTTCGCTCACCCAGCGCCGACAGCAGGCTGCCCACGCTGCAGTACTCCTGCGGGCCGCGACCCCAACGACGCGTCAGCGGCAACGCACGTGGCGCAGCCGATTGCCTTGCTACCGCTGCCCCCACGCGCCTGGATGAGGAAGAGCTTGTAGACGTCCCCGCAGCCGGCCAGCGGGTCGGAGCCCAGCTCCAGGTCCTCGCCGGCGCCAGCCTGCTGGGACGGCACCTGGTGCTCAGGGCCGGGCCCGCGCGTGGGACGGCGGCTGAAGCGAGCTCAACTCGCGGCCGCGCTGCACCTCAGCAGCACCGCTGCACCGAAGCAGCATGCACCGGGGACCCGGCCCCGCTTTATCCCCACATCCTCTTGCCAGTGCTTTTCCCACAATCTCTGGCCAAGGGCAGGCAGCCTGCTGGGTGACGGCGCTGGGCCTGCACAGCGGCTCCAGAATGAGGCCGCACCTCGTCAGCGATGCCCGACGTCGCCTGCCGCAGCGCCAGCGTTGACGACGGGGCCGATGGGGTGTCGTGTAGCCCTCGCGTCATCACCTCCAGCGGCACCACGTTGGCGGCGTACGTGGTGACCACGTTGGGGTGCTGCGATGCGGAGGGGCGTGGCGGGGGTCGTCATGTGGATCGGCGCCGTGTTGGCAGGGGCCGCCGTACTCATGCTCGTTGGCGGTGGCCCCGCCCTGCACAGCGCGCTGTTGGCTGTGGGCGAGCGCGACTCAGCTGACCTCGAGCGACTTCGTTGGAGATTGCTGCCTCAAGGATGGCGCGCTGCCGCTGCCGGCCCTGCAGCCACATGCCGTGAAGCGTGATCGCGGCGGAAAGGGAAACGGTCGGTTACCTGTCGGCGTGTGGGCTCTCATGGGCACGCTGCAATACGCAGCCCGCCAGCGCCCTGGATCCTCGCGCCTGAACGCCGCCTCCATCCCTGCTTCAGTCGGCCTGTCCCTTTCCCGCCCCGGCCGCACCTCCCTCCCCAGCAGCTCCGAGTGCACCACCAGGGCCTTGACCGCCACACGCAAGCCGCACCAGGTGCCTGGCGGCCAGGAGGGCGAGACAGAACAGGTGTCAGGAGTGCGCTACCGCAATGAGCCCCCCGGCTGCTCCGCACGTGGCAACATACCGCCGGCCAACATGGCAGCTGTGCGGGCGGGGCCGCAGGGCCCCCGGCCACACCGCAACCCGATCTGCAAGGCACGCCGCTTGCTTGAGCCCTTCGAAACGCGCGTGGGTGCGAACGCGGGCTTCGAATTCTGCGAACCGGCACGCACCCATGAGTACCAAGCCACCCCGGCCCGGCTCACCAAGGTACACGACGCCGAAGCTGCCGCGACCCACCACCGCCATCAGGCTGACCTGCTCTCCGACTTGCGACAGCTCCTTCTGCAGGCGAGGGGCCAAGCCACACGGCGTCGCATGCGAGCGCGCCGCCCTCGCACGTGGCCCTGCGAGGCCCTGCGGGCGCCGTAGCGACGGCGCAGCGAGCCCGCGCCGCGCGTGCTGCTGCGTGCCCCGTACGTGCTGGCGCCCGTGGCGGTGTCGCGGGCCAACACGGCCCCCGCTGCGCACCTGGAGGTGCTGCATAACCGGCGGTAGCAACGCAGCCAGCTCGTCGTTTGAGTGGGCTCGTGGAGAGGTGTCGGACCCTGTGTGGCGCGCCGGTTGCCGCAACCCGCAGCGGGGGCAGCAGCGGGGGATTGTGTCAGCGGGGGCCCCGTTTGTGGGGGCGGGCGGGGCCGCAGGACAGCCCGGCACGATGCGACGCCACGGGGGCCAGCGAAGGTAGGGCAGCGCCCATCTGCCGACTTGCCGCCAGGCGCGGCCGCGTCTGCTGCGCCGCCGGCCTCCAGCCGGAGAGTGTCCATGATCCTGCGGGTGCGGGTGCGGCCCGAGAGGTGTTGGCCAAGTAGCCAGCATCATAGGATACGGTACTGACGCTATCGATGCGTCGGAGGTCCAACACAATAGATTGCCACGACTCCATCGACAATCCAACATACGGTACGACGGCTGCAAAGAAGCCGGCGGGCACGCGCAGACCGCCAGGCCCAGGATAACAGGCACCAGCGAGCATTGCGCAGGAAGCGCGCTGCGTGCAAGCCCGCGCTCGCGCACACAGCCGGCCGGGAGCCCACGGCTTGCGCTGCGGCGCCCTCGCCCTCGCCCTCGCCCTCGCCCTCGCCCTCGCCCTCGCCCTCGCCCTCGCCCTCCCGCCTCACGTGCTGGCATATGCGTGCAGCTTGGCCTCAACGTCGCCCGCGCGCAGTGCTGCGGGCGCGGTGGGCGCCGGCGCGCCTGCCTCGCAGCTGCAGCTGCCAAGGTCCGCGCTGGCGGTGGCGGAGCTGCCGCCTGCGGCGCATGGCGACGGGATGCAAGCAAGGGTAGCGTTCGTTGCAGCCCAAGCCGTGGCAGCGGTCCGGCGGCGCCGGCGGGCCTGGCGCAGGCGATGGGTGCAGTTGGTGACAGCGTGCAGTCCGGCGGCACAGGCACCAGGCACCAGGCCGGCGCGTCGCCAGCAGTCGGCATGTGGCAGTGCGCAGCACTGCGATCGGAGCGGACCCGCATGCGCGCACCTGCAAGGCCCCGGTACGCCAGCTCCGCACGGCCCGCGGCCTTCGCGGTCACGGTCCGGGCGTTCACCAGCACCCTGACAGGAGGGGGCGGGAGGCAGGCGCCGGCGCCGGCAGGCAGGCGGCGCCAGCTCAAGGGTCAGGCAGGGGCGGGCACAGCGACCGGGAGGCCATGGCGCTGCTTCGGCAGCGAGCGCGGCGGACTGCGACGGGCCCACACGAGCGGCGGGCGGCACCCCGAGCGAGGCCCGAGCGGCCGCCCAAATAAGACGAACAGGCGTAAGAGGCCCATGCATGGCAGCGCTGGGCGATGCAGGCTAGCCGGCACCGTGCGTCCCACACACACGCACACCCCGGCAAGGGCCAGGCCAGGCGGCGCGCGGGGAACTCTTCCCGAGTCCACGCGTCGCCTGCTGCGCGCTTGCATCCCCACGCCCGCGCGCGCTCCCGCTCCCGCACCTGCTTGCCCTCCCTGCATGGCCCCGTGCGGTGGCGCCCTCGTGCGCGCGCCGTGCTACCGCTGCTTCTATTTCTGGACACACTCCACACAACGCCCAGGCATGCTCACGCGCCGGCATAGGCGTGCATCTTGGCCTCCAGCGCCCCGGCGCCCAGCCGGGTGACGGCGGCGCCCGCCGACACCGCCGCCGGCGCCTCCTCCGCCTCCGTACTGCATGTGACCATCGCCGAGCTGCTGGCGGCGGCGCTCGAGCCTGCGGCGGGCGCGTGGCGGTGCGGACGGCGTAGCGTGAGGAGGCCTGCAAGCTTGCAGCGGCACGATGCTGTGTGACGGCACAGCAGTCGCAGCCCCCGGCGCTGGCTGGCTGCTTCGCGGCCGGGCCCTGCGCGCGAGCCATGCGTGCATGTAGCCAGGAGGCCTCCTGCATATGTATAGCTGCTGCCCCTTCCCCTGTGGTCTGTCTGCGGGGTGTACCGGGCCAGGATCATCACGCTGCTTGTGTGGAGGTAGGGAGATCGCGTGGCGGGCGCCCGCATGCTTGCCGGCGGGTTCCTCGGCTGCTGTGGCAATGCGCACGCTGCACGCTGCCGTCGGGGCGGCAGAGAGCCCTGCCGCCGACCGGCGCTCCATGGCGCTCTCCGACGCAGCGCCGTCCGTCAGGGCGCTATCGGACTTGGCGCCTGGCGCAGGCTGGGTGGTGTAGCGCTGGCGCCGGCGTTCGCGCCGTCGCCGCCGTCGCAGCAGCAGTAGGGCCAGGGCCGCGAGCGAGGCCGAGCAGGGCGACGCCGCCCACCGCTGCGCCAACAGCCGCGCCGGTGATGGCACCTGAGCTGCTCGAGCCTGGTTCGGAGCTGCGAGTCGCTGGCTGGGTCAGGCCGTCCTTTGGCTGCAGCAATGGCGGCCGCGCAGGTGCTGGCTGGGGCGGAGGAGGCGCAGGTACAATATCCCTGGCCACGGGTGTCGCTGCTGCTGCTGCTGGCGAAGGGGCTGCGGATGGGGGACCCGTGGCGAGGGGAGTCACCGCTGCGGCTGGCGGCGGGGATGAGGTCGGCCCTGCAGCCGGTGGGCTGGCAGGGGCCGGCGTCGGCAACAGGGAAGGGGTTGGCGGGGAGGGCATGCTACCCGGCGGCTGGCCCCAAAGCAGCTGTAGGGAGTGGACGAAGTCGCCCGCCTGGCCCTGTGGCGTGACGGGGAAAGGGTGCCAGACGTGCGCTTTCAGGCCAGGTCATGGCATGGCGGGCGATCCGGTTTCCTCATGCATGCCGAGCTCTGTGCCATCCACGCAACCCTGGCGAGCTGGGAAGATGCCCCCTTGCTTCCTCCACCCCGGTCCCACCTGCACGCCGACCAGGTAGCCGCCCGCTGGGGCCACCTCCAGGAACGCAGAGCTGCAGACCGAGGCAATGTCGAAGTGCGTCGTCCACAGGCGGCCGGTGCTGGTGTGAAACACGAGCCGCTCCAGGAAGCCGCCCGCGCAGCCGCTCAAGGCCGTCACCACCTCGCCCGCCGCCAGCTCCAGTGTGTGCCAGCCCTCCGTGCTCCCGGAGCCCGCGGCTGTGGTAGGGCCCGCGCTGCCGTCGTCGTCTGACATTCGGAACCGCAGCCCAGCCACGACCTCGACGCCGTCGACATCTAGCATGACGGGCGCCCCGCCCTGGTCTGCGACGCTGACCTCTATGACAGCAACGCCAAGGCCGAGTGCGAGCGTCACGTGGCTGGGTGCGCCGCCGCCACGAAGCAGCAGGCCCCGGCTGTCACCGCCGCCAGGGGAAGCCGCCGCTGCCGGGCCGCCGAGCGTGAAGTTGCAGCCGGGCAGCGGACCGCCGCCCAGCGACCGGGAGGCGGACACAGCGTGGGGGCCTGGGTTGGGGACATGTGTTGTGAGAGGCGGGAGGGGGCACATGGTCGGACTGCGCAGACAGGGAGCCCCAGGCGGCGGCCGCTGTGGCCGGCTTGCAGGCAGCCTCAGCCCACGCTGTAGCTGCTGCTGCAGACACGCAGAAGCCAAGCCACCAGGACCACACACCGCCCTCACCCTGCTGCCACGTCAGCTCCCCATTGGCTGAGGCGGCCGGCAGCAGCCCCCGTGCCGCCAGCGAGCTCCGGCCCGAGTCGCCCGAAGCGAGCGGCATGGCCTTACACAACACCATCGCGCGGTTGAAGCAAGACCACTGCATGAGCTCCAGTGGCAAGCGGCTTGACAGCACCTTGTCCCCAACCTGCGGGGACAGACGGGATGGTTGTGCACCGCGGCTTGCCAGTGGAGCCTCAACCAGAAGACAGCAACGAACTTACTAACCAGCATCATCCTTTGGCGTGGCACGCAGGCAGCAATCCCACCGCCGTCAGACCATCCCACGGACCTGAGCGGTGAGGCAGCCGTTCGCGGTCGTGTTGATGACGGTGCGGGCGCTGCTTTCCGGCCGCATCCAGAACGGGCCGCCTGCGAGGCAACAGGGCAGCCCACTTTGCATAGATCCATTCCGCAGTAAATTAGGCCAACAAATCTCAGCAACTATGGGGCCCACAGGGCCGCACAAGTCGCTCGCCGCAGCGGCAGCACCAGCGCCCCCGCACGCAGTGGCCGTCACAGGACGTACGAGACCCAGCGCAAGTAAGCACGATAGGCTAGTTGCCCCAGGCCGACGTGCGCTGAAGCACGATAGGCTAGTAACCCCAGGCCGACGTGCGCCGAGGTCATCGGGTGCGTTCGTACACAACTCTGCTGCCGCGCACTCGCTCGGTTGCGCGCTTTCCCGCAACAACCGCGCAGGACCCAGCAGGTCGCTGACGACGCGGCTGCTGCCGGTTGCGCTGAAAGGCTGCGCTCGCTGAACCAAGACACCGAGAAACCCGCTGAACGTCGCGCTCGCGCTCGCGCTCGCGGACTCGCTGGAAACATGCGCCCCGGCACAGCAGGCGCGAGCGGCTAGCTAGCTCACCTGTGGTGCCGCTGCGTATTAATGACCGGATGCCGCCGCCGCGAACGTTGGCCGCCGCAAGCAACCCCAGCACGTCCCGTAGGCTGGCCACCTCCCATGACAGCCCCAGGTAACTGCTGCCGGCGCAGAAGCGTACGGCACTGTTGTACGGCAAAACCTGCTCGCGGTGAAAGATAAACTGCCATGGCGGCTGCGCCGAGGGTGCGCTTGAAGGGCCGGGCGCAGGCTCCGAGCTGATGAAGAACACGGAGGTGAGCCCTGGCTGTGGCGGCTGGCACTGGCCGTAACCTGGGATGCATGACAGCTACGTCGGAGGGTGGGATATAACCAGAGGGTTTTGCGAAGTGAGGACGGGGGACTGCGGAAGGCACGCAGGTAAGTGGGCGCACTCGCCAAGGCTGCAGCATCTGGTGCTCGGGATAATGCCATGCAGGCTTGCGCCCGCCACACGCCCACTCTGGAACAGACCGGAAGGTCTAGTACGGCTGCGTGTCCTGCGCGCCTGCCGTACCTGGCAGACCTCCACAGCGCTCGAGCACGTGGGCTGCCGGCCCAATGGGAAATCCATCATCTGCCCGCAGCAGGCATTGGAGGGGCACGCCGCGCGGGCGCCGGAGCCACATGCCGGCCAAAAGAGCTCAGCCGGCCGGACCGAGCGTGAGACCATCCGTACAGGCGGTGAGCAAGGCGGCGAGGAGGACGGCGCCGCGCCGCGCGCCAGCGAACGCGGCGGCTGGAGGGTGTATGTCGGGTCGCCGGCGCCCTCGGGTGCGGCCCACACGAGTTCCAGCTGCGCTTGGGGGTTGGAGGGAGGGGCGTGGGTCGGCAGTGGGGCGCTGGTGACGGTAGCTGTGGCTAGGAGCCACGTCCCCCAGCAGCGCATCCACCTCATTGACCCACGGCCGTTCACGCACTCCGATGTTGGCGGGCTCGGTCGCAGCAGCCATCCAGGCGGTCGCCCGCCCGGCCACGCCAGCCAGGTAGCCGCCCCGCGGCGCGTCCTCTCTGCAGGCACCCATGTTAGGCACATACGACTGAGCGTTGTCTGGCGGCGCCAGGGCGCGCATGCCTCAAGCCCTGCGTGGCTCCAGGGCCTTGCGGCGAGCGACTCAACACAGCCACCCTCTTTGCGTCTCGGAGCCGCGTGCGGCCGCCAAAAGCCGGCCTCGCGTCGCCACGCGCGCCGCTCCCGCGCACGCGCACCTGAAGCGGTATGTGCAGTCGCCGCGGCCCAGCTGGTAGCGCCGCCCGCTCCTCGTCAGCAGCGCCAGCCGCTGGACCTGGTTGGGCCGGAAGCAGCCCTGCGGCAGCGCGCCGTCGCCGCCGGCCGGGCAGCGCAGCGCAGCCAGGGTGGCTAGCCTCATGCACCGCCCGTGCCCTTCCGCAGAGCCAAGAATCATGGATACCCATGCGGCAGGCCAGCAGCTGCCCATCCAGCATGCCCAACGCTACTTGCTTGAGAAACGCCCACCGGCCCACGCCATTGATGGCGGTTGCCCAGCGAGCCCCTGGGACCGAGCGAGCCGCCGCCCCACCTCGACGGCCACGACGTAATCATGGTACGATGGCTCCACGTAGTACACCTCCCAGCCGGAGCCTGCGTGTCGCCCGCGGTCGGCAACTCAGCGAGATGCGTGTCACATGACAGTCGCAGGCGCTCCGGTGTCCGAGCGCCAGGACGTATACAGTGGGCTTTTCCAACTCCCACATCAAGCCAACGCAGCAAAGCCAAGGGAAGACCGAGTGGCACGCACCTCGGTCTTGGTCGGGGTTGATTGCGCCCACGGCACCAGTCAGAAGCCCTTGCAACGCGGACTGCGACGCCGCGTCCAGAAAGGCGCGCGCCTCCGCCCACCGCAGCGGCCGCAGCGCCCCCAGCATACTGCCACCATACCTGCGGCGCAGGGCCCCACACACACACGCCCTCACGCACGCGCGCACGCCATGGCCCTCCATGCTGTCGTATTTCTCCTCCCCCTGTGCTGCGCCCCTGGCCCTGCCCCACTCTACCCCTACACAGACGCACGCAGCACCCGCCGACAGCCTGCGCGTGTAGCGTGTGCCCTGCTTGCTTCCTGCTCCTGGTGCACCGCTTCGCGGTGCGCTGACTTCGCTAACTAACCGCTCATGCCTTGTGCCGTCTGCCCCTGCTGCCGGTGGCTCCTGCCTGTTTCGTACGTACGTCTACTCGTTGAATTGAGGGCGTGCTATGCCGGGGCCGAGTTGCGGTGTAAGCATGGGGTAACTAGCGCGCGCGCTGGCGGTGCTGCGCCTGACCGCTGCTTAGCACTACGACACTCGCTACCATCCTCGTCATGTAACTCACGTCCTGGTACGCGGGCTGGGCCGGGAACCGGGTTCCTTCCAGGCGGCGCTGAACTCCGCTTTCGCACTGGCACATCTAACCACGTTCCCTCTTCGCACGGCCGACGCGCCATTCCACCCGGGGCAGGCTGTGCCGCGCTTCCGCACTGGCGGATCT
>BDDC01000188.1:61151-71242 GCA_001662425.1 Chlamydomonas sphaeroides | reverse complement strand
CAGGGCAGGGCAGGGCAGGGCAGGGCAGGGCAGGGCAGGGCAGGGCAGGGCAGGGCAGGGTAGGGCAGCCAGCGGGGGCCGTGTTGAGGCGCGCGCCGGGGCCGTGGGGCCGCGAAGAGGCATCGGCGGCTGCCGCCCTGTGGGCTGCAACCATCCATGCGGCTGGTGCTCGCTGCAGGCCTGGCAGCGGCCAGCCGCGGGGTGCGCAAGCCCTGGGCCTGCAGCGGCAAGCTCACCTTGGGGTTGAGCACCTTGCCCGCAGACAGGAAGCCGGGCGGCTGGATGTACAGGAAGTTGTTGACGACCAGCGGCGGCGAGGGCGGCGCGTTGGGGTCCGCCGGCTCGGCGGCGCCTGGCGAGGTGCTCTGGCCCTGGCTGGCGGCGGTGCCGCCTTCCGAGTCGTCGCTGTCGTGGCCAGCCTCGGTGCCGACGTGCGATACGAAGGACAGGCCGCCGGCGAGCGTGTTGCGGACGGACATTGTGGCCGCCGACTCGCGGCCCCAGGCGGTGGACGCAAAGGAGGCCTGCCGGCGTTGGGACAGGGGCCAGGGTTGGGCGCGCAGTGAGTCGGGCCGCGGCCGGTCCCTGGCGCGGCTCATGTGACCTGGTGCCCGAACGCCCAGGACCCTGCCAACTGGCGCTCCCTAGCAACACACACCTGCGACTTGAACGATGACTTCCGGCTGACAGCACGCGACGCCCCGCGGCTGGGCGCGCCTCGCGGCGACACACTCGCAGCTGATGGCGCCGCCGGCAGGCCCTCCGCAAACGCTATCCTGTGGCCGGTTCCGCCGGCGCGGATGGGCGACGTTTGGTGGCGCCCAGAGCGGGACGTCGAGCCGACGCCGCCGTCGCGTGTGGGCACCGGTGGCTTGACGTTGCGCGCGCCCGGCGATGCCGCCGACGGCGACACCACCGTTGGCGACGCTACGGGCCGGCCTGTGATCATTTCCATCCGGATGACGGCACTCTTGCTCAGCGTCACGGACTTTGCGCCGCGCCACTTGCGGCTCGGCGAGCCCGTTGGCGAAACAGCCGCGATGAGGGCAGGGTCCAGCGCCGCCGGCGGCGGCGGCGGCGCCAGGAACGCCGCCTCCGCCGCCGCCTGGGCCTCTGCCCGGCGGCGCGCCCGCAGCGTGTCCATGTCGTCGTCCTCATCGTCCTCCGCCGCTGGCACCGCCACCGCTTTAGCACTACCGCCGCTGCTTCGGCTCGCCTCCGCCGCCGGCGGTATCACCACCGTCGCCGCGGCTGCTGACGCCATCGTCGCCGTTAGCGTCGTCACGCCGCGCTCCAGCGTCACGCCCGCGACGCCGCCGCCGCCGGCCCACTGCGCCGCCACGGCGGCGGCGGCGGCGGCCGCCGCCGCCGCGCGCCGCGCGGCCTCCCGCTTGCTCGGGTCGTGCTTTGTGAGCGTGAATTCCGGCCGGTGTGTGGCGAAGGTGCGGGCCTTGTCGGCCAGGTCCACCCCCAACGTGATGACGCGGTCGCGGTTGGTGCGGTGCCGCAGCTCGGCGGCCGAGGTGAGCAGGTCGGCCTGCAGCGCGGGCGCCAGCAGGCGCACCAGCGCGTCGCCCAGCAGCGCGCCAGGCGGCACGCGGACGGCCATGGCGCTGCGCAGGAGCGGCGTGTCCGCGGCCGAGGCGCCCAGCAGCAGGTGCAGGGTGGTGTCCAGGAACTCCTCGGCCTCGCACAGCCTGGCGGGGAGGGAGGGAGCAAATGGGGAGGTCGCGCATCGCCTGGTCCAGGGGAGCGGGCGGCTGCGTTGGGCTGGGCGGCCGCACCTCTGCAGCAGCATGGTCTCCTCCTGCTCCTCGGTCAGCAGGATGCCCGGCAGCGGCACCCACGCCTCCACCTCCCCTGCCTCCGCCGCGCCCTCCGCCGCCTGCTGCTGCCCCGCCACTGCCGCCGGCTGCGCTACTGCGGTGGAAGGCGGCGCTGCAGCCGCTGCTGGCTGCGGCACAGCCGTCGCCGGCCGGGACCGCCCCAGCTGCGGGTTGAGCCTCGCGAGGTGCGTGGCTCGGCGGATGGCTGCGACGGCCTTGCCCAGCGGCATGCCGTCGGGGTCGACCAGGTGCAGGCCGGGGTGGGAGGGGTGCGGCACGCCGGCCGCCAGCAGCCCCACCAGCCGCTGCCACAGCCGCGGGTCGGGCTGCCCCATGCACAGGAAGATCTGCGGGCCGGTGGACAGGGGTCGTGGGGTGCGGTGCTGGCATGTGGCGCCGGCATGGCAGCGGCCGCCAGGCGGGTGTGAGGAGCGGCAGAGATGGGGTCGGCCGGCATAGCAGGCGCGCCGTGGTACGTGCCGTTGAGCCTCCCCACGTACCGTGGACACTGGGTGCTCAACATCTGTCCACTGCCGCTGCTGTGTGCCGATCTCAATGGTGCGGACCGGGTTCAGCAGACAGCAGCGCTCGCCCGGGGGCAGGTTGAAGGGGCCGTCCAGCTCCTGCGGCAGCGCCGGCACGCACAGCACCCAGCGCGTCAGGCCCTCACAGCCGGGAGCAACGGCCCAGGGGGCCCGAGGCCTACGCTCTGCCCCGGTGCCGCTCATCGGCACACACGCAGATCCCACATCCGCCACCCACCACCAGGTTGCCCAGCGCCTCGTCCATCCGCTCCAGCGCCTGCTCCGGCGTCAGGCCCTGCGCGTTCCACGGCTCCGCTCCAAGCCCCGCGGCCGCCGCAGCAGCAGCAGCCGCGGCCGCCGCTGCGGCCGCCGCGGCCTCGCCGCCCTTGTCCCGCGGCCCTTTGACCTCGGGCTCGGGCGGCGGCGGCACCCATGGCGGTCGCGCATACGGCACCTTGGCCAGCACGTCCTGACGGTCCAGCGGCGACCGCCAGCTGCCGCCCGGCGGCAAAGGGAAGTCAGCCAGGGACACGACGAATTCGAAGTGTCCCGAGGTGCCGCTCTGCTGCGAGTGCTCAGGGCCCCCTTCTGCTTCCACGATCGCAGCCAGCTGGTGGTAGTGCGGCCGCGGCTCGGCGGAGTCCATGGCAGCGCCGCCAGCGCCAGCACCGCTGACGGAGCCGGGCCGCGATGGCGGCGGCAGCGGCGCCGTCGTGGCGGCCGCCGGCGGCTCGGGCTCGGGCTCAGGCTCGGGTGGGCGCAGCTTCCGGAGCGCCTCCTCGGCTCGCGCGGTGCGCTGCAGCACGGCCCACTTGCGTAGCGCCTTGAACGCGATCTCCATGTGCACCGTGTTGGAGCGTGACATGTGCAGGCCCAGCAGGCACCGCATGCGCAGCCTGCGGGCACGGCAGCACACAGCACGCTCAGCACGGCACGCACAGCACGGCACCGACACCATGCAGCCGCCTCCAGGAGACAGGACCCTGCCCAGGCCGGCAGCGGCAAACAGCAGCCCAGTGCCCGCAGCGGGCGGGGCGCTCACCGGCCCAGCGTGAAGTCGCGCCAGGAGCACCAGCACAGCGTGAACCACATGTGGGTTAAGTCGTCAAGCAGCGCGTAGGCAGGGATGAGGCAGGTGGCGCGGCGTGCCATAACCTGAATGGAGCCGGCCGTGGCCAGCAGCCGGTTGGCGGCGCCCCAGTCACGGAGGCGGCGCAAGGCCAGCCGCATCTGAGACAGCCGGCTGATCTCGTGCACCTGGGTTGGGCGACACAGCGAGGCGGGGATGAGGCGGGTAACGCACTCATGATGCAGTGGCGGCGAAGGCGGTTCGGCGCTGGGCGAAGCAGGCCGGGCGCTGGCCGCACCTCGCGAGCAATGTGGCGCACGGCCTTGTTGCGGCGTGTGAGCTGCAGCATGATGCTGAACACGGCCCGCTTGGTGCGGCGGCGGCGGCGTCCCTCAGCGGCATTGGCCTTGAACGCGTTCATGGCGTTGCGAAGCATGGCCTCAATGTGCTGCGCCGCGGTGGAGATCCAGGCCTGCCGCATGCGCTTGTTGCGGCGCGTGAAGAAGAGCCAGAAGGCGAAGAAGTGGCGCACGCGGAAGCCCTGCAGACGGGAGCGGAGGAGACACGGAGCAGCCGTTCGGCACGCAGGGCTGGGAGGGGCGCGCACCGTGTGCAGGGGTCGTTTGGCGAGGCAGAGGGCGGATTCGGGCCATGGGAGCTACGACGCGTGTGGGGCCTCTCACAGGTGTTTGCGGGCGCTGTCCCGGACCATTTCCCTTACCTTGTGCAGCAGCACGATGCGGGAGTGCAGCTCCCGCGAGCGCGTGTGCTTGAACAGCCAGACGTCCCACTCGGCGATGCGCGGCCGGAAGATGGGCGGCGGGATCTGCAGCCGCTCGCTGATGGCGGTGATGGCCCAGCGGAACCAGAACCTGGGGCGGCCAGGCCACGACACGCGGGGCCCCGGGCAGCGTCACAGCCGCTCGGACACACAACGGGCCCGCGCCGCGATGGCAAGACGTTGTTCCCGGCATTATCTCTGGTCCTGGCCTCGAGCGCCTTGTTCCCTTGCACGCACAAGGCTGCGAACCAGGTGCTCAGCAGCCCTCCCGGTGCTGACGCACGCGCGGCTCTCTCACCTGAACAGCAGCCGCACATACTCGTGGAAGCGCTTCTGGTCCATGCGACGCAGCACTTCACCCGCCGCGCGCCGCTTCAAGACCTGCATGCCGCACACCGCGTCGCAAACAGCATGCCGTGCCGTCACACGCAGCGCAGGGGCGCCGGCAGGCAGCCTTTCCTCTTGAGCCAGGGCAACGCGCGGGCCTCTGCCGCAAGGCACCCCAGAGCCCTCCCCGACTAATGGCCCCAGCCCCTAGCGCCCAGCCGCCGCAGCGCTGACGCAAATTTGCCTGTCTCAGCGCCCACGCGCCAGCCCGCCACCGCGCTGGCCAGCTCACCTGCCGCTGGACCTGCTGCCGCCACGCCGTCAGGTACAGCGCGGCGGTGCGGCCGGGCAGCTGCCGCCGCAGCACATTGGCCACCAGCGCCCCCATGGTGAGCTTGGCGGCCCAGGGGTCGCCGCCGGGCGCTGTGCACAGCTGCCACAGCTGCTGAGGCGTGGCGTGCTCCTTGATGGAGCCGATGGAGCTGCGCAGCCGCGTGGCGAGCTGGGGTAGGGAACATGGGGCAGGGGGGCACGGATGCAGGGCTGACAACGGTGCGACAGAGGGCCAGAGCGAGGGGTGTCACGTGCCGACACCGTCGCGAGGGCAGCGCTGCGACCCCTGGGTTGAGGGGCTGGGGACCCCAGCCCGTGCACGTTTCCACCAGCGCCTGCTTGCCCATCGACTGCATCGCCAGGGGCAGGGGTCCCACCCGTACCTTGAGGTACAGCTCGTTGCCCAGCGCCACCCAGTCCCGCCACTCCTCGAACGCGCGCCGCAGGATGCGCCGCCGCGCGTGCAGCACCGCCAGCGCCAGCTGCTTCAGCGGCCCGAACGCCAGCGCAAGGGAGCGGCGCAGGTGCTTGCGGCGCACGGCCATGTAGCGGCCGAAAAAGACGCGCACGCGGCGCGCGCGCCAGGCCGTCTGCACCGTGAGCGCCGCGTCGGGCGCGTAGCATTCAAACTTGTAGTCGCCCACATAGGCATCGATCTCGGCGTCAATCTGCGCCATCTCGGCGTGGAAGGCGCGCGAGCGCGCGCCGGTGTCGTTGCTCGCCGCCAGCGCCGCATTCAGCAGCGCGCGGTACTGCACTTGTCCCGCCAGCACGGCGCCGCCACCTGCGGCGGCTGCGAGCGAGCGCTGCGTGCCGGGCAGCATGGAAACCGCGGTGGCGGAGACGCCGGTGTAGGTTGCGGCCGCGGCGTGGGCGGGAGAGCCCGGCACGGCCGCGGCCGGCGGAGATGCGGGCGGTGGGCCACCAGGCGGGGAGTAGCTGGGGCGAGCTGAGCCCTGCGGCGGCGTGGTGAGCGGGGAGGCGGTGGTGCCGCCAGCGGCGCCGCCGACAGCGGTGTTGCGCAGCAGGAGGGAGTAGTCGACGGCCGTGGCCACGGGTGCGCCGCTACTGCTGGTGATGGCACCTGACGTGGACTGCTGCGGGGTGGTGCCCGGCGCGTTGCCAGGGAGAGACGACCGCAGCGGTGCGCTGGACCCCAACAGGAGGCCCCGCCGCTGCGACGTCGACACCGCGGGCTCGGGGCTGTCCCTGCCGCCATGCGTACGGAAGCGCACGTGCGCCGGCTGCTGCTGCTGCTGCTGTTGCTTCGCCTCGGCGGCCGCAAGCTCCGCTCCACGAGCTTGCACTTCACGCGCTCGCGCTTCGCCAGCAGCGGTCTGCAGCTGCTGCAGCTGTGCGCGGGCTCCGAAGAGCGCTGCGGACACAGCATCCAGGGCGCTGTCCTCCTCGTCCAGCGAATGCGACCCCGCAGCGCCGCCAGGCCCTCTTGTACCAGCTGTTGGCCCCGGCTTGCGGATCAGGTCAACGTCCCATTTCGGCTGCTGCTCGCGCTTCCTCAGCCGCTCATCGAGGGCCTGCGTTGGAGAGCGGGCGTATGTGCAGTCAGAGCACGGGGTCCCGTCCCCCGCCACCCGCCGGGTACTACTGCTGCCCCAGCTCCCCCGGCCCCCGCCGGGCACTGGTGCTGCCCCAGCTCCCACACCACCCCCTGCAGCCCACACCTCCGACAGCGCCTTGAAGTGGCGCAGCGAGTCATCGATTGCTTCGATTTCGGCAGCGTCCTCGTCGTCCGCCATGGACTGCCAGGACCTGTCACCTGGCGACCTCCAAGCACGGCCTTGCGACTTGACTCAGCTCATAGGCCCAGGTCCCGAGCGACGGAGCCTGTCGTGCTGTCAGCATTTGCCGAAATGCCCTATGACTGGGCAGCGCATTCAAAGCCCCGCTGTTGCTTATAGTAAGGACATATGGGCTATCGATGTGCAGTTAACGCGTCAGGACCGCAGCAGGGTATGTTCTATGAGTTTTCAGCAGCGCGCGTCTGGTGCACAGCCTGTTGGTGCTTGCGGCTAAATTTAGCTATAGTGTAATACAGCGGAACACATGGCCGGGCTCCGCCTGCGTGTGCAAAATTGGCATCAGTCCACTGCGTTGTTGCCGCACGCTCAAAGCAGCTTTTGCTTCAGTTGTGATATTCATGTGATATCCATCGACAGCAACGCGAGCTGCGCCTTGAGAGTACAACACGATGGTCCGCGGGTCAGTGCGACTTGCCAGAGCGTGCCCGTTGCGTGCCTGACGGTGCCAGGGCGTTGCCTTGGCTCTGAGGTGCCCGCAACGTGCCAATCAGTTATTTGCGTTCCGCTAGGAGCATAGATACGGTATCATGAACCCTCGCTGCTTCATGCTCCACTGCCAACGGTGCTCTGCTACCAGGACGACCTGTTTCACACCGTAGCGACCGTTACGTTTACAAGCCGTGAACGCATCTTATGCCCAGCAAACACCCATCCCAGCCCTGCGCACAATACCAGCGCGCTACGCGACTCAGCGGCCTGCCCACCATTAGCGAGCACAACCGACGCTCTGAGACGGCTTGGCGCTGGCGTTCCCCTGCCCTCATCCGCTCAGCTGCACCACACCACGCCCAGCAAGCCCCCGCTCAGCGGGGCTCGCTACCCTGGGCGCGTGCACGTCTCATAGCCAAGGCACCATTGAAGCGCGTGGCCTCCACGAAAAACTCCAATGTGCCAGAGGCAACAGCGAGCCTCCCCTATCGTCCAACCGCGCCCGCAAGCGTGTGCGGGCCCAGGCCACGCTCCGCGACACCCCTTTTACGGCACCCGCGTCTGCGCACTGCGACGCCGGGTAAGGCGACCCCCCGCAGCTCCGAGCCGCCGTGATCCGCCTGCTCGCGCCACTCGCTTGGCTGCTTGGAGCGCCGTCACAGCTCCACAGCACTCCACCGCGACACGCCCATCCTCATGACGATCGCCCCCATAAGCGGCAGCGCTAAAGCGTGCTGTGCTTAGGCGATGCTGCACTCCACCTCCACGCCCGACGGCGGCACCCACTGCATCATGTTGGCCACGGTCTCCGCGGACAGGTTCTTCAGGTCCACCAGGCGGTGGTGCGTGCGAATCTCGAAGTGCTCACGCGAGTCCTTGTCCACGTGGGGGGAGCGCAGCACACAGTAAATGCGGCGCTTGGTCGGCAGCATCACTGCGATGGGGGGATAACACGGGATTGAAGGGCTGAGCCAGACGAAGATACAAGACCCAGCGATACAGGAGAATCCAGTGTGGCCGAGAATGCAACCATGCTTAATGCAGCTGCTGGCACTGGTGCAGAAGCAGAGACATGCCTGCCACACGGTGTGCTACCCATGGGTGTGCCTGGGGCCAACAGGACCGGCCGCCGCATGCGCCCAGATATGGGGGATTGATGCCCAGGGGAATCCCGGGTCCCTTAGCGTTTCCGTTGTCGCCGCTATGGCTTGTGTACCCCTGGCTTCACATGCGCCACAAGAGGCGAGCATCCAGCCACATCCGCTCCGGCGCCCCAGGAAGCAACCACAGGTATGCAATTATCTTGTAGGTTCCAGGCAAGGCTTTGGCTGCTTTGCAGCGCGAGCAGAGTACATGCTCAGGACGCTGGCCACGACCAAGCGCCAAACTGAGGCCCGAGTTCTATCAGGAAAGCTACAATAGCCCCCTGCGCCGTCAAGCCGCCAGGAGTGACCGCGTCTCGCGAGCATGCACCCACCTGGCCCCTTGAAGACAGCACCGGTGGCCTCAGCCACGGCGCGGATCTGGCTGATGCACTCGGTGAGCAGGCCGACCTCGTAGCTGCGCATGCGGATGCGAAGGCGGACCTTGTCCCCGGCCGGCGGAAGCTCAGCCGCGGGACCTGACGCGACCTCCGCAAACTCGCCGATGTCCGCGATTTCGGAGGCAACAGCGCGAGTAATCAGCGCCTGGGCACGGCGCGAGGACGGGCGAGCGACGGCGCCGCACTGAATGCGGGCAGCCACTGGCCGCGAGCTGGTGAAGGGCTGCGCCCGCGCGACACGGCTGGTGAGCGCCTGCATTCTCGGCTAGTTGCAGTAAAATGTGCCTAGCTCGAGGAAGAAGGCGTGTGGGCAATAGTGCGGTCCGCGCGACCGGGGCCACATCCCAGTCCGCGGTGCATGCACATTCTGCAACCGTGCCCCTGCCTGCCAACCCGCCAGGCTCAGCACACTTCAGCTATAGCTATCTATTACCTGAGCAAGACACTCCGGCGCTTGTGTTATACTTTGTCGGCACCATCCTCGCTTGCAACTGACTCCATTATCCCCCGCGTCCTCTCTATACCCGCTCTGCTTTATTTCAGGCGACCACCAAACCAAGGTCTTAGCGTTGCCCGGATACGCGGCTGGACTCTAAGCACCCTGCCACCGTAGAAGCAGCGGTAACCGTAGCCTCCTGGCCGTAGCCGTATGCACCGGTGTACGACGCTGCGCTACCGCGTACAGACATCCTGACAGCGATCGTGCGCTAGGGTGACCTCAAAGCTCGATTATGCGCCATGCTCCCTGCAGCTCCCCGCTCCGTTGCAGTGCACACCTGCGCAGGCATGGCGGCCACCCGGACTCGTCCAAGCGGCCACGCCAGACGCTGGGCCGCCAAGTCGCAATGACAACGAGCACACGCGTCTGCCGCCGGACCAGACGCTCGACACTGCGACGGCCAGTAACGTCGCCGACCCCGACACCTCGGCCCGGCTCGAGCCGCCGCCGGCGCCCCACCGGCCTCCGCGGCCCGCGCTGACTGCGGCCAAGCTGCAGGTGGCCCTGGCGCGGCGGGCGGCGCTGCGAGACGCGCTGGCCGCTCACGGGGAGCTGCTGGAGCTGGATGAGATGGACCTGGAGGAGCTGGAGGAGGAGGCTGACCTGGTGGACAGGCTGGTGGAGGCGAGCATACGCGTCTACGGGGCGGCGCTGCAGCAGCGGGCCGCGCGCTCGGACGGCCAGGTGGCTGCCGGCGGCGCTGCGGTGGCGATTAAGGGCGAGGGCGTGCGCATGCCGGGCCGCGGCCTGGTGCTGGGCTGGTCGCAGCCGGGTCCGCACGAGCTGGGCCGCGGGGACGCCATGCTGTTGAGCCCGGGGGACCCCTGGGTGCGGCCGCTGGCGGGAGCAGCAGGCGGCGCGGGAGGCAGGGACGCCTCGCCGCAGCGGCGGCCTGGGGGGCCGCCGGGACCACCCCCAGCACCACCGCCTCTGACAGTGA
>BDDC01000188.1:31778-52847 GCA_001662425.1 Chlamydomonas sphaeroides | reverse complement strand
TTGTCGCCGGGGTATTTAAGGGGTCTCGGGCACACCGACATCCGTGCCCTCGCCCCACGGGCCGGACCAAGCCGCCCGAACTGCCTCAAATGTGGAAGGCTGTGCAGAGCTGTCGGGTTGCGTTTCAAGTTCGTAAGAGCAACCAATGCAACACGCCTTCCAGTATGCCAACACACAAGCAGCTGTGTATGCGAGATAGCGAGGGTGGAAGCGGGGGCGGGGCCGGGCGGGGCCAGGCGGGATGGTTGCATGCGCCATGTCAAATGTGTAGCACGCGCTGGCGCGACCCTGTACTGGAGAGCGCACCCGATGGCAGATGACGTGGGAAACCCGCGCCTTGCAGCTGTCCTAGCGAGGCTCTTCGGTAGTGACGTGACATCGGATTGCCTTGTCATTTTCAGCCGCGAAACAGCGTTCAACAAGCGCGCACGGTTGGAAAGCGATCTTGATGTAGCTTCGAGCAATGAAGGAGCGGAGGACGAGGTCTTGGGTGAATCGCTTGCGGATCCGCTGCCCGGCCACTCGTTTGTTCTACGGCACGTCAGCGAACGCTTCAGCGCACAGGTATGCGCCGCAAAGGGAATTAGAGGGCTGTTTTGCCCTCCAGCCCCTGTGAGCGCGCGCGCTGCCCATAACCCGTGTGCGCGTCAAACAACCTCGCTTCCTAACCGACCGCCCCTGCCCACTTGCCTCCACTTGCCTCGCAGCTTGCGCGCTGGGACCAGGAGCGGGCAGACCCTGGTGGCTCCGGCAGCCCGCAGAGCGGTGGCGGCAGTGGCCCCAAGCGAAGCGCCGCCGCTGCCGCCGAGCCCGCCACCAATGGGTCGGAGAGCGGCCGGCCCGTTCTGCG
Organism: Chlamydomonas sphaeroides; assembly: GCA_001662425.1. NCBI lineage: Eukaryota > Viridiplantae > Chlorophyta > Chlorophyceae > Chlamydomonadales > Chlamydomonadaceae > Chlamydomonas > Chlamydomonas sphaeroides. The sequence continues at coordinate 51,997 of BDDC01000188.1, read as the reverse complement.
CATCCCGTTGGCCGACGCGACAGAAGTACCCGCAGCCACAGCCGCCATTCGTTTTGCCTACACGGGCAGAGTGGAGGCGGGCAGCATCCGGGAGCTGCTGGAGGTGCGGCGGCAGGGCGACTACCTGGGCATCGAGGGATGCGCCGAGGCCTGCACGGCGGCCGTGCTGAAGAAGCTTACCCAAGAGCCGGTGTCGGCGCCATCCGAGGCATCCGCAGCGGCATCGGAGCCCAACCCTGCGCTGGAACTATTCAGCTGCTACGGGCTGTGGGCCCCCGCCGCCGAAGAGTCCAGCTTCGCTCCCATCCTAGCAGCCACGAAGCCGCTGCTGGCGCGGCATTTCGGCAGCGCCGTCACTGCACTTAATAACACGCCGCAGCTGCAAAAAGAGCTGCTTGCGCTGCCGGCGCTGGGCCTAGAGGCGTTGCTGGCGTCGGACGGCTTCGCCACGGACAGCGAGTGCAGCATGCTGACACTGCTGGCGACCTGGATGGAGGCCAACTGGGCCGCAACGGACGCCGCTACCCGCAAGCGGCTTGTCGGCCCGGTACGGCTGGCGCAGCTGCGGCGGCAGTACGCGGGCTCGGTGCTGCTGGCCCTGGCGCTAGACTACGAGACCAAGGGCGAGCAGCACCGGGCCGGCTGGTTGCCCGTCGGCGTCATGGAGGCCGGCGCCATAAGCAACTATGTTAACGCATCGGCCGGCCGACGGGAAGAGCTCAAGAACCAAAAGACCGGCGGCCACGACTACGGCTCAGCCTGGCGCCCCGGCCCCAGGCCATCCCGGCGTCTGGCCTCACCTACACATGGAGCATCAGCCGCGAGGCGCTGGAGGAGAAGCTACAGGGCCTGCAGCCGGGCGGGGTTGCCAACGTCTATGCCACCTTTGGGGGCGGCCTTTCTGGCATTGTCGCTGAGGGCTTCAGGTGGCAGCCGTTCATCCAGTACCATCACGGCGCCGACGCCGCTGGTCTGTACCTCGAGTGCCAACTTCCCGTAGGCCTCGCCACCAGCGGTTCGCGGCTGGGAGATAGCAGCTCGCTGATGGCTGCGCCCGTGATTGCAGCCAAGCTCGCGGTGCACAAATCGCGGCCCCGCGGCGAGCGACGACGGTCCGACCGCGACGTATCCTTCACGTATGGATCCGACTCCCGGTTCGTCGCGGGTCGGGCTTGGGGCTGGCAGCCGGCCCTAAATCTGGAGCCGCAGGCCGCTGCGGTCGAGGGCGGCGCCGGCGCCGCGCCCACCTCAAGCGACGTGGCGGCGCGCTGGGCGCCCTTCCTGCACGATGGCAAGATCAACGGCAGCCTCACGCTGCTGCCGCCGCCGGAGGATGGCTGAGGGGCATCGATAGGAGAAAGGGGACTGGGGTTTAAGTGTGGTTATGTGGCGATCAGCATGGGTATTGGGTCGTTGCTTTGGGCGCCGCGTGGGGGGGGGCGCCTCCGTGCGGAAGCCTGGGGGGTCTGGATAACTTCATGCGCGCGCAGTGCCGTGATGCTGCATAGGTAGGAGGGAGAAGCGCAGGTGAGCTGGCGCAGAACTCTGCAGTACATGGCCACAGTGCGTGCATTTAGTAGGTTGGGTTGCCAGCAGAAGACTGGATGGCAAACGGAGTTGGTTCGGGTAGCACCCAGCCTGCCTGCTCGGGCTGCTACGATGGCCAAAGCACGTACCGGATCGTGTGCTCGAATGTCTTGTGGGCTCGCCGTGATATCATTGGCGTCGAGCATTGGATAGAGCTGCCACGCAGATCACGGGCGATCAAGGAAAGCGAAAGTACGCGGAGACAGCACGATGCGACACAGCGACATGTTTATTTATTTGGTCGACGTTTCCTTGCTTGACGAAGGGCGGATCTTTTGATGGCCGCCGCGTGAGCTGTTCCGACACTCTGTAGTACCGGTATCAACGCAGCTGACTCGTGGTTGAATAGATTGACGCTTACTGGCCCTGTTGCCAAGGGGGCCACCATCAATGTCCATATTGCATGGTGTACGGCATAGGGCATAGAACGAGGGGAGACCCCACAGGCCCCAGCCCTAGCGACAAGAGCGGCAAGGCCATCAGCGCTTGCAGCGCTATGTAAGGGCCATGCTACTTCCCAGTTCCGCCACCGCCCATCATTCCCGCCGCGCCCCCACCCTGCACCGCGGCCATGCTGGCCATCAGCCGCGCCATGACCGCCTCTTCCACCCGCCGCAGCTCCTGCGCCATGCGCTGCTGCACCGCCTCCTCCACCAGGCTCCCAACCACGCCCACCTCCACCAGGACCTGGCTGCTGCTCACAGAGCCGCCGCCGCCGCACTGGGTCCCGCCGCTGATTCCGCCGCACACCCCGCCGGCGCCGATCCCCGCGCCAGCCGGAAGCGAGGCGCATGGCCCCGCCTCCGGAAGGAACGTCTGGACGCAGCCGCTGCTGGCGGCGGCCTGGCTCGGCATGGAGACGGAGACGTTCGGCGCTGACCCTGGTGCCAGCAGCTGGGCCAGGCCCATGGCAGCGCCCTGCGCGGCCTCCCTGAATTGCGCCGCGGTTACTGCAGTCGCTGGCGACGCACCGGCCCCGGGAGCATGGAGCTCGCGGTACGCGCCCGCGAACTCCCGCAGCGCGGACCGCAGACGCTCCAGGACGCCTGCTGAGGAGCGGGATCGGGCATCCATGTGAGCTGTGGAAACCGCTCAGCAAAAAGCACGGTGGCCAGGGTAGGGACATACAAAGCAGCCAACGCAGGAATGTGCCCCAACCCAACGCACTGCTCACCGGCGTGGGCATTCGCAGAGTCAGGCTGCTGGTGCTCGGCGCTCGCTGCGCTGCCACCACTGGCCTTGGCTGCTGGGCTGCCCTTGGGCCGGATGGTTGGGAGCGGCGGCCGCTGCGGCGACCGCCCAGTCGCGAGCTTGGCAGGGCTCCCCGCCGTCGCCGCCTTGGAGTCAGCCGCGCCGCCGCCAGTCTGCGTCACCACGCACACCCCCGAGCCGGCCTGCGCCTGCGCGTCGCTGTTGCCTACGCCGATAGCTAGAGGCGGATCCAGCACGGCCCGGATGACGTCCTCGACGGCCGTCGGTGCCGGCGCCTTGCTGCTGGCCGCTGGCGCCTGCTGCTGCACAGGCTGCTGAGGCTCGCCGGCTGGCGGGCAGCGGCCGGTGGCGGCCGCCGGTCCCGGCGTGCTGCTCGGCGTGCTGCCGTACATCGGGTTGTCAGAGATGATCATGCCGGCGAAGGGCGCCGGCAAGGGAGCGGAGCCAGGCCCAGCAGCACCGGCCGGTGCGAGCGTGGGCGTCGGCACGCCGACAGGGCCCTGGCCGGCTGCCCCTCCGCCGGATAGCGGTGTAGCGGCGGTCAGGGTGGAGAAGCCACCTGGGCTAGCTGGCCCCGCCGGGACTGTTGCCGCGGCCGCACACCCTGGCGAGCCCAACGTCGCCGACCCCAATCCGGCGGCTGAGGTGCCCGGCGCAGGCGCCAGCGTGATGCCGCTGCTGCTGGGTTGTGCCGCCACCGGTGCGCCTGCCGCGCCGGGAGCCGGGGCGGCCGAGCCGGCGCCTTGTGCCTGCGCTGCACCGGGCCCTGGCTCGGCGGCTGCTGGCTTCATGCGCATGGCGCTTGCCAGCAACCGCGCGCGCATTCGCTCCAGCTCTTGCAGCTGCTTGTCTGCAGGGAATGCAGGGCCGGGCGCGTGAGGTCAGACGAAGCAGGCAGGTGACAACGCAAAGGCATCGTTGGACAGTGTCAAGCGTGCAAGGAGAGCCAGATACAGGGGCCGTTGATTGCCAAGCAGCCTGGGCCTGGCTCACCAGCGTTGGCAAGCACGGGGCTCTTCAGCGGCAGCATGGCGCGCTCCGGTGTCCACCCGCTGGTGACGCCGCCGTCCACGTCCTCCACCGGGCCGCCGCCGCGGGCCGTGTTAACGGTGGCGGGCAGCGGCAAGCGCGCCAGATAGGGTGTTGAGCCGCCCGCGTCAGCCCCGGCCTGCGCGGCTGGCGGCTGAGGCGGTGGTGGCGTGGGCGGCAGGCCGGGCGCGGGCGCGGCAGCCGCGCAACCGCTGCCGGCGGCGCGCGCCTGGCGGTACATGAAAGACAGGCTCTGCCGGCGCGGGTCTGCTGCCGGCTTGATGGCGGAGCCCTGGTCCAGGCCGAGGCTGTCGAAGTGCTCCCTAGAGGCACAAGGGGCGATGCAGGGCAGATGGGCGGATGAGCGAGGGCACAACGCGATGCGCAGTGTGACGCCGTTGACCTTTGTGCCCGCCGCACATGCCCCGCCGCCAGCGATCCGCTCGACAGCCGGCCGCAGACAGCGGGGCCCGCAACGACGCGCATGCAGCGGGGCTGACAGCGCGCCAGGAGAGAACTCCGCCTGCCCCACCTGAAGAGGTCCCTCCGCACGCCGTCATCCTCGGGCCCAGAGCCGTTTGTGTCCACCTCCGCCAGCGGCCCGCCCACGCGGTTGGAGGCGCACCCCGACGCGGGCTCCTCGCGCGCCTGCGTCTCAGCGCCAGGCGACAGCCGCGCCTGCGTGTCCGCGGACAGCTGCTCCTCTAGCTCCGCCCCCGCCTCCTCCTCCACCGGCTCCTGCTCCGGCTCGTCACCTTGCCCTCCTTCAGAGCCTAGCTCGTGCCGGCTGCTCACAGCGCCGGGTGCTACCGCCGCGCCGCGCTGCGCAGGTCCTGCGGACGCGGCGCCGGCGGCTGCGCCTCTCGGGCCCGAGGGGAAGAGCACGACCACCGCCGCCTCGTCCTCCTCGATGGGGTCGCAGAACAACATCTCGTCATCCTCCTCCACCTCCTCCGCCCAGCTCCGCGCCTGGCCGGACATGGCACCCGAGCGAGCCGCCACCGCGGCCGTGGCAGCCGCCATCATCTCCGCGGCCACCGTGCCACCCAGATCCGGAGCGGCTGGCGACGCGACCGCGCCAGCGCTGGCCGCAGGAGCCGGTGGACCACCTACTGGTGCCGCCGCCGCCGCCGCCGCAGTAGCAGCTGGGGCTGCGGCTGGAACTGGAGCGGCTGCAGCCACGGCAACCGCCAGCGGGCCGGCGGGCTGCGCCCATTTGCTAGTGGGCGCGGGAGCGGAGCTACCAGCATCGGGCGTGCCCGCACGAGGCCCCCGCAAAGGCCCAGCGGCGCTGGGCTCGGGCTGGCTGTGGTCGTCCTCGCCCTCCTCCTCCTGGGTGTGCACCATCTGGGCCCACTTTGGCAGCTTCTCCATCGACAGCAGCGGCTGCGAGCGGCCAAGATAAAGGGCGGAGAAGCAGTGGGGCACAGGCGCGCTAGCTGGGATGCGGCTTGTTGGTGACGCCATGTTGCTACAGGCGCTGCAGCTGCGCGCCGCGCACCTTGCCCGCCTGCACCCTCAGCATGGTGGCCGACATGTCGACCACCACGTCAAAGGCAGGGGCCTGCGCGCCGGCGGCGGCCGCGCCGCCACCAACCGCAGCAGCGTCGCCGGCCATGCCCCACGCTGCGGCAGGGTGGGCGCGGCAGGGTTCGCGTTGGCGCTGCCGTAAATGGATGTGTCAAACATGGCGGGGGTCTGCGCAGCTAGTCAAGCCCTCAGCGGCAAGGCAGGGAAGTTGCGCATGGCGCGGTCGCACCTCGCCGGCGCGCCATGGCGGGCGTCTGCGCGATGAGCGCCGCCTGTGCGGCCGCCTGCCGCTCCAGCTGCTGCTGCGCGGCCGCGGCTGCGTCCTGCATGCGCCGCGACAGGCGCGGCGTGAGGCGCCACAGCAGCGCGCAGCCGTCGCCGCCCACCGACAGCAGGCCGCGGTAGTCGTCCTGCACAGCACAGGCAGGGCCCAGCGAGATCGTTGACTGTTGCCCTTCTCGTGTCCGGCTACCGCAAAATTTTACCCCGGTCGCAGCACTACTCCTTTCTCCCGGTATCAAGCCCTCCCGTCAGCGTACCAGCAGCACGGCCGCCGTAACAACATCGCCGTGGCCAGCCCCCCGAGCGAGCAGCTGGCCGCTGTCCAGGTCGTACACAGCAACGGAGCCGTCGGAGCAGGAGGCCACCGCCACATGGCCCGTGGCGTCTAGGGCCACTGCCACGGCCTCGCCTGAGAAGCGGTGGGGTAGTGGGCAAGGTTGGCGGGGGCAGCGGGGGTAGGCGGTGAGCGAGACTGGCGGGCACAAGTTCGAGCTCGGCAACAGGTGGTAGTGCAGGTGGCGACGTTGGTTGCGTGTGGGCTGGAGTTGGGTGCTCACCGCAGGTGGGGTCGCCGGCGAAGTTGCGCATGGCGCGGCCGGTGGCGACGTCGAAGAGGCGCAGCTGGCCGTCCTGGCCTACCACAACTGCGCGGCCGCCCGTGGGGTCTGCGCCGAGGAGGGCATGAGGACAACTCTCAGGCGCGACCAAGGTGCGCGTGCCGGTGTGCGGGGTGTTGGGCACTCGGGGCATCTTCGGAAATCGCGGGAGTGCGCCGGCTCACCGATGGCCATGTCGTACAGCGCGCCACGCGACATGCGCTCCGTGTGGTACGTCGCGAAGGTCAGGCCCCCGGGCGCGAGCTGCACATGCCTGCGGGCAGCATGAACAGGGACTATGCCGCCAGCACTGCTGCTCCCGGGGTTTTCGCTGAGCACGCCGGCCGATGTGGCCCAGTCCACTTGGGCATGTCCGCGCTCCCTTGTCATTGCTTCAGCTGAACACAGGCCATCGCACTGCCCGACCCCACCTGAACACCACGGCCTTGTCCGCGCCGCAGCTGGCCAGCGTCAGCCGCGAGCCCGAGGCTGCAAAACGCACCGCCGTGACGGCGGCGCTGTGCGCCTCGCACGTGCCCACCAGCTCATACCCGCGGGACATGTCGTACACTGCGGCCGTAACAGGGCAGCGGCCACAGAGCATGCGTCATAGCCAGGCACGTCGCTGTGCCCAGCCCTATGCCTAGGCCGTGCCCAGCCCCTGCGCCAACCGGTCGCCGCGCACCGTGCACCAGCATGTCACGGCTGCCCGAGGCCAGAAAGCAGCTGCCGTCCAGCGAGACCGGCGAGTAATCGAGGCTCAGGACCTCGCCGTCGTGCGCCTCTCGCAGCAGCATCAGCTGCAGGCTGGCCAGGCTGTACACGCGCAGGGTGCCGCGCGAGTCGCCGACGGCAAGGTGGCGACCGCAGGGGCTGACGCGCAGGCAGCGCAGCACCATGGAGGGCTGGACCGCGCCGCGGGCCGGCGCGCCGGCCACGGGCAGCGGGTCGTCGGGGCCGCATCGGCGGGGCGGGGGCGCAGCGTCGGCTGCGCCATGTGGTGGAGCGACGTGGATGATGGCTGCGGGGGCAGGGTGCAAATCGTGACTGTGAGAGCGGCGCAATGCACGAACCTAGGTGACGACAGGCAGACGCCGAATAACGAGATGCAGTGAGGCTGGTTCGCCCATGCACCTGCCTCGTAGCGTGCGGGTGACCTTCATAGCCGTGTCCTTGTGCTGCATGCTGGTCGGCACGCCCGTGGGGCCCGCAGTTGAGGCAGACGCATCCAGGCACACGTTCCACAGCCGGATGCTGCCGTCCGCGCCCGCCGTGCACAGCACCGAGCACGCCCCCAGCGCGTCCGCACCACCGCCCGGGCCGGGCGTGGGCCCCGGCGTGGCGCCGGGCTGCTGCGCGATGAGCGCCGCCTGCCAGGGCGGCACCAGCGCCGCTCCCCAGATCACGCCGCCGTGGCTCAGCACACTGCGCCAGCGCACCACCTGCACAGCGGACACGTTGCAACTCAGCCTCCAAGCCCCGGTCGACCGCACGGCGGCCTTGTGCGAGTCCGAGCGGCTGGGCTGGACGGACGGAACCAGGAGCCCGTTTGTGACACCCGCACCTTGGCGGGGTTGCGCACGTCCCACACCACCAGGCTACGGTCCAAGTACGCCACCGTCAGGCGCTCGCCGGTGCTGTCAAACGCCAAACCAACGGCGTCCGGGAAGAGCGCAGATGGGGCCGCGCTGCCGGGGCCGGCCTCCGCAGCTGGGCCAGCGGCCCTTGACGAGGGTCGCGGCAGATTCGTTTTGAACTCAAGCGAGCGCGCCGCGAAGATGCGCACCACGCCCGCCGCGCAGGCGCAGGCCACCAGACTGGGCGACACGGCTAGGGCGAAGGCCGTGGGCACCTGTGTGTGCAGGCCGAGCAGGTGCCAAGCACGTCACCCGCACCGCATAGAGCGCAACCTAGCAGACGCAGGACCGCCACAGCGGTAACTCCGTTGCACTCCCCGCAGTCCCCACCACCTCACGCGGGACTCACACTGAGGTTAAGCGACTTCTCGATGACACGCGTGTGCGGCCGCAGCGTCAGCAACACGCCGGACTGCGTCAGGGCATACAGCAGCGGCGGCGCGGACTGCCCGGCACCCGGTCCAGCCGTGGCGCCCGAGGGGCACACCGCCACAAAGCTGCTGCCACGGTACTCCCGAAGGTTGGCGGGGCGGGCCGTGAGCGCCGCTGCCGAGTCGCGCGCCCGGCCGGCAGGCGCGAGAGGCAGCGACCAAACCTGCGGGACACCATGGGCAGCCCCGCATTGGATTGAATTGCAATGGCACGCAGGATGCAGGGGCAGGGGACGGCATGGCTCAGCCCAAGCCCACACGGACCTTGAAGTGGCCGGCCTTCCCGACCGTGGTGATGGTCAGGCTGGAGCTGTCCTCAGTCACGCACGCGTGTGCCACCTCGGCCTGCGTGTGGGCCTTGGCGACCAACGTGCCAGCCGCCCAGTCCCATACCACCAGCTGGCCGTCGTAGGACTCCCCGGTCGACACTAGCAAGCGGCCTGCGGGGCATCGGCCAAAGGGGAATGGCTGGCTTGAAGCCACGTCCCAAACGTGTAAAAGTGGCCTGCAGTCAGCCTGTCCGGCGGGAGCTGTGGCTGCCAGCTCAGCAGGACGCGTGTGAGGTTCCCACCGTCGTTACTAAAGCCCACGCTGCCGATGCCGTGCTTGTGGCCGCGCAGGGCCTGCAAGCAGCGCCCGCTGGACAGCTCCCACACGAGGATTTGCGGAGTGCCGCCGCGCTCGCCAGCGGCCAGGTATGCGCCGTCATTGGAGAAGGCTAAGCAAGCGTAAGGGTTGGCTGTGGCACCGCTGCGGCGCTGCTTGGGGACCAAGAATCCCTGCTGCTGCTTGTGAACAGCATCGTACACGACCACCGCGGCGCCCGCCGCGTAGGCCACAAGGCCAGGAACAAGGGGATGGTGGCAGGCGACGGTGCCGCTTGCGCAGGACCCGCTGCCGTACACACGCTCCAGGCGCAGAGGTTCGGCGCTTGTCGGTGCGCTTGCCGCTGCAGGCGCTGCGGCCTGCAGGCGGGGGACGGGAGGTCCTGTTGAGTGGGTAGTGGGTAAGGAACCTGGCGTTGCTGATGTGGCGACGGTGAGTAGGCCAGGCGAGAAGGTGCACACGGACCCGAGCTGCATTCCGTTTAGTCATCTGCAACTGTCCCATCCGCTGCTGAACGCCCCCTTTCGCAATGCGCTCGCCGCTACGGTCTCGCGAATGCGCCCATGAGTAGCTGTCGCGCGGCTCTAGGCCTACCGCGCGCTTCGCCACGGCCGGGCGTCCCCTGGCCGTCTCCATGTCAAATGGCCAGGGCCGTCAGGTCCGTTCAGGTCAACGAAGAGCAGGTGCCATGCCGTCGGTAGCTTCCGCGGTCTGTCTCAACGCGCTTGACAAGGTATATGGTAGTAGTTCTGGCACGGCTTGGCTGGCTCGCTGCAACCCAATGCCCAAGATGCAAAGCTCCAAAGCCGCAAGCACGGATCGAGCCTGGATCGAACGCCCCCCCATCCCACGCTTCCATTCTCTGCTTGCTCCTGTTGGCACCCCACACCGCAACCTCCAAGCGCTAAACGACCTGAACGACCTGACCAGCCACGCTGTGCAGCGACAAGCCGTCTAAGAACTTCTATTCCCCATCGCTGCTTTGGCCACCCGCGTAACTAGACCAAACTCGTATACTAAGTTGTAACGCAGAGCGCACATCGACGGTGGCACTCGCGTGGCGGTGATGGACTCGCTCTTGCCCCCCGCGGCCGCGAGTCGTCAACCGCCAGTGAAAGGCAGACACGTAGATAAACTAGACGTCCTACCGGACGAGCTGCTGAAGCAGCAGGATGAGGCATACCTGGTGCGTGGCTTGGACATGCACATGCACGGTGTCGCTGCCGCAGCTGAGCGCTGAACGCAAGGCACGAACGCCGGGGGCCGTGTAATGAAGTTTAGGACCAATGGGTCATGGAGGATGGCCAGGTGGCCTTGGCAAAGCAGGCAGGGGCACCCGTGAGGTTCCCCCAACCCACCTGGACACGCAGGTCAAGCATCAGCTCGACAAGTACTTTGGGCAGATACTGCAGGCTTTGGTAACCGAGATGCCAGCGGATCCCCTTCAGTACACGATAGACTGCGTGCAGTACGGCGTGGAGGGGGCCAAGCAGGTACGGTCGTGCTCGCGCGGGGCCGCAGCCAGCGTGTGGCCAGCATGCAAATCGCTTACCTAAGCAGCATGGGGACTGACCGCCCCAAGTAGCACTGCGCAGCACTTCCAAGGCCCCAGCTTCTGTATCCGCATATGCTAGCCTCACCGCGCTGCTGGCTCCTCCCCTGCCGTGCAGGACCCCGCGACGGGGCTGCCCACGCACCGGAAAGAGCGGCTGCTCGAGCTGTTCAAGATCATCGATCGGCAAGGCACAGGGCGCATCTCGTTCCGGTCACTGCAGGTGCGCTGCACACGCTTTCAACCGTGTGGAAGACCGTTCCTCGTACCCACCGGGCATCGGGGCAGCTACCCGCAGCGCTCGATGTGCGCCACTCCTTGGCGTGGCGCGGCGCACGCGCCGGCATCAAGCGCGGTCTGAGGCCCAGCCAGACCTCGCAGTCCGTGGGAGCTGCCCTGCAACTGCGCCCCAACATCCACTTGAGATGCTGTGGTAATGCTGTCCCTCGCAGATGTACACCAACCGCTACGGCGGCCAGACGCTGGGCGCGGACGAGCTGAGCAGCATCTTCAAGGACTTCAAGCCAAACTCCGACAACCACATCTCCAAGGACGAGTTCCTGGTCTTCTTTTCGCGCGTCAGCAAGACCATCAGCAACGCGCAGTTCGATCAGATGCTCAAGGAGATGATGGCGTAGCGCGGAGGGGGGGCTGGCGTGCGAGGCTAGGTGGTAGAAGTTGGGAGTGGGGGGGAGGGGGTGGCGCGGGAGCTGGGGTAGCTGAGAGAGAGCGCGGTCGGGGTGCTGGTGGATAGTATCTGCCAAATGGCTGTAGTCGTGCGGCGGCAAGCTGCGGGGGATCAGTTGCCGGCGTGGACATGTCGGGGCAACTGCGTGGACCAGGACAGAAGGACCAGGAGGCTTCCTGACGTGGACTGCGCATGGGCGGATACGCTAAGCGCTGGTGACTTACATTCCTGGTGATCGAAAGCCGCAGACCGGCGGCTATTACTTGGGTATGATGCGGCCGTCTTGTGTTCCTGCCTTGCTCACCCATACAACGGCCTTGCTGTTTATACCAGCGGGGGGACTTGGGGAAGTGGGGGTGAGGAGGCGAGCATGCGGGTTTTGCTCGCGCGGTGCACCATGGCTCAACCGAAAGCGGGAAGCTACATAATATAGCACAGACCATTATAAGAAGTGGTGCAGACGCCAAACCGCAAACGTTAGTCCCGCGACCTGACCCGCAACAAAGGCGACACAATGTTTCCAAATCCTTTCTTCGCTGCGATGGGAAACTTTGGAAACGTAAGCGAAGCTGTGCAGCGCGGCGGCCGGCGCGCGAGCGCGGACACGCGCATTTGACCTCGATTGTTGTGCTCCCCCAGGGGATGCAGGGGATGAACAACATGGGAGGGATGCCAGACTTCATGGGAGCGCAGGGCATGGCCGGGCCCGGCATGGGTGGGGCCGGCATGGGTGGGGCCGGCATGGCCGGGCCCGGCATGGGTGGGGCCGGAATGGGTGGGGCCGGAATGGCTGGGCCGATGAACATGCCGTTTCAAGGCAACCAAGGACAAGCCGGCGGCGGTGGCGGAGGAGCCGGCGGCGGCGGGGGAGGAGCCGACGGTGGCGGTGGTGGAGGCGGAGGCGGAGGCGGAGGCGGAGGCGGAGGCGGAGGCGGAGGCGGAGGCGGAGGCGGAGGCGGCAACCGGGTCCTCGTCGACAGGAACAAAGTGTGCCTCAAGTAAGCGGGGCCTGTGGCGGCCGGGCCCGCGAGCGCAGCCGCATCAGGCCGAACCGGTGCCGGTGGCTAGCACCTCCCCCTCTGCGTGAGTCTACTTCCCATGCCCACGACACCAACCCCACAGGTTCCTTCAAACTGGCTCCTGCAACTATGGAGACAAATGCAAATACGCGCACGGCGCCGCCCAGGGCGACATGGGTCCGGGCGGCCCCCCCTCAGGCCAGCAAGGCGAGCGGGGGCGACGCGACCGCGACCGCCGCAGCGGCGGCCCAGGCGGAGCAGGCGGCGGCGGACAAGCTGCAGGAGGCGACGGCGAGGTGGGCGGAGCGCAGCAGGGCCGCCCGAAGCAGACGGCACGCCGAGGCCCCTGTGCTCATTGCGATGCACAGCGCCGCGGTCTGACGCGTGCGCCCTGCCCTGCTCCCCCAGCAGCGCGGCCGCGACGGGCTGCGCAAGACGCGGCTGTGCGACAAGTTCATGAACACGGGGCACTGCCCGTACGGCGACAACTGCATCTTTGCGCATGGGTGCGGCAGCAGGGGCTCCGACAGCGGTTTGTGCGGCGCGGGGCAGGAGCCAAGTGCCCGGAGGGTTGGTGGCTTGTACCAGGGCGTGTCATCCCTACAGGGCAAGCGGTGGGCGGATGGCGTTGACATATTCTGACGGTGTGGCCTGATGCCCGGTGCTCGGCGCGCGTTGCGCGCTCGTGCCTTTGCCCGCCCGCCCAGGCGCGATGAGCTTCGGCAGCCGGGGGTGCGCGACCAGCAGCAGCAGCAGACCTCGCCGTCACGGCAACAGCAGCAGCAACAGCAGGGCAGCGCCTTCCAGCAGCAGCAGAAGCAACAGCACCCCCAACAGCAGCAGCAACAGCAGCACGCGCCACAGCCCATATCCGCGACGCCGCTGCCGCTGCCGGGGCCGCCGCCGCTGCCGGGTACGGTGTACCTGCGCTGGGGCTGCGCTGCTGCTGTTGCGCCAGGGGTGTTTGCTCGTCTGCCCAGCGTCGTCAGCAGACCAATCCTGATGAAACCTGCCGCCCACAAGCTGTAAGCTGGCGCTCACTGTCCCACGTGCAGTGACGTACCCGGGGAGCGCGGCGTCGACGCCGGGTGCGGGGGCGCGAGGCGGCCCTCCGGGGGGCTCGCAGCCGCAGGCTGGCAGGCAGGCTGGGGGCGCGGTGCGGGAGAGCGCGGCGGCGGCGGCCGGCACGGGCGCAGCAGCCGCCGCAGGGAGCGCCGGCGGCCCAAAGGTGGGTTCGGGACACGCAGGCGTCAGCCGTGGGACGCGGCAGATGCGGCGGCCGCGGCCACACGTGTGCACTTGCGCTGTGCGTTTCCTGTTTGACTTGCGCTCGTGGCGGTGCAATGCCACAGTCCATTCCGGAAACACCAAGACCGGCGCCCGGCCAACCTGGCCCTGCTGAGCGTACCCTCCACTAACATCGCGCCCTGTGTCGCCCCCACACCCACCCGTCTCACCGGTCCCACCCCCAATCGCCGCAGCCGGGCGACGTGACCTTCGTGGACAAGGTCCGGGCGCTGTGTGGGGTGCTGGGCATCGGCAGCGCCGCCGCCCTTGGGTCCGACAAGCCGCTGGCGCTGCAGACGGCGGCCATGTCGCTGCGCAACAGCAACGCCTACCGCGAGAACCCCTTTGCCGACAGCGTGGAGCGCTTCGTGGCGGCGCAGGGGCAGGGCCAGGGCCAGGCGCGGCAGGGGCAGGCGCCGGCTGCGGCGGCCCAGGGGGCGCAGCCGATGGCGGTGGACGCATAAGGAGGGTGGGCGGGGGAGCGGAAGGGTGGGGGCAACGAGGCTGGGATTATGAGCAGGCATGGCAGGAGGCTGTCGGAGGGCGTCGTCGTGTGGTGGCCTGGATGGTGGAAGGGCCAGTTGGTCGCGACGCAGGCGGGCTGCATTGGCGTGGACTGGAGACGAGGGCGGCGTGCCAGCCGCCGGATGCAAGACGCGAGGCGCTGAGAGCGCAGACAAGAATGGCTTGGGGTGCTGAACTTGGACTGTCAAGGTGGCGGCGGCCCGCTGCCAGAGTACTCGGTGTAACGGGTCGGCGGGTGACGTGGCGGTTTAGATGAGCAACCGTCGGCCGATTGCCAGTTACAAGTGGCCGAATGTTCCTTTTGAACGCATCCACGCAAGAAGAACGACGCCCTGGGGGACGCACAAACGCCCCCGCTTTAGGACCGCGCACGGCAGGCCATCCTACGAGACTACACCCGACGACACGCCACAGGCACGAGCACGGGTCTCTCTTCATCGCCGGCCTCCCTTATTCAAGCGCCGCGCCGCACCGCCGCGTCAGCGCGTGCCGTGCACCACAGACACGCGCATCGGCCATTGTACCGCACCATACTGAGGAGAGGGAGGACACACGTTCCGACAGGAACTTTTTGGTTGTTATACCAACGCAAAATCGGCTTGCCGACCAATTTAGGACAACTGCACACGCAGCCATGGCTGCTTAACGCTTGCACGCATCCTCATCTGATGAGCAGCAACGCCGCACCGGGCCGCCAGGCTAGCTGCGCCGGTCCGGTGACCGGACTGGACCAGGTCCCTGGCCAACCCCACATGCTTGCAACACGCAACATTCGACGCGGACGCGCGCCGACGAGCCTAAGTGCCGCGGCGGCGCACCGCTCGGCCGTGATATAGCACTGCTGCCGAGACGAGACGCCGCCAATGCAAGGCACTTCCGACAACCCCAATCACAATACTCGTACAACGCCAGCGACCGGCAAAAAGGCTCGGCCATGCGGCGCAATCAAACATGGCGGGAATGAATTGCCTGTCGAATGCGGGCCGGCGGCGGCGACGCCCGTATGGCTAGGCGCGCGCCGCCGGCCGCGCAGCCATGCAAGGGTACTTCGCGCCATCGCGCCACACAGCTCACTCGACGACGCTCGACGGGCATTGCACTCGGTCGATTATAACGACGACGAACGCATGCGCACACACACGCGACAAAGACACGCTCAGGGTGCACCGCCGCGCGAGAGCGGCCAGCCGGCGGCGGCGGCTGGGGGCGACAGGGCGCCGCATCGCATGCCCTGCCGCGCCCTCAGCAGCACACACGCCGACTAGGTCACCCAGCCGTGCGGGCCAACACCCTCTCGATCGACCGCTCACTATCGCTCCACCCCGCACGATGAATGCGTGTGTCGCTGCCCACCGCGCCTCGGCCTCCGGCCCTCCACCTCCCTCCTAGCCACCGCCATCAGCGCCGCGGCGGAGCGCCGCATCCGCGTCGCACCCGCCGCGCCGCCCAACCAACCTGCCTGCCAGCCTGCCCTCCGAGTGAGCAGGCCGAACCCCACCAACCAGCCACGGCCGACCGGCCCTCCCGCCTAGCCATCCGCGCTCAGTTGTGCGAGCTCTTGGCGCCCATTGCGGCCGTCGCGGCCTCCATCGCGCGCGCCGCCGCCTCGGCGGCCGCCGAAGCCGCCTCGGCCGCCGAGCGCACCGAGTGTAGTCGCGCCGCCATGCGCAGCATGCGCACGGCCATAGCGGCTGCGCCGAAACCGTTGTCGATGTTGCAGAGCGTGATGCCGGGCGTGTTACTGCTGAGCGAGGCCAGCAGCGGCGCCAGGCCGCCCAGCGAGGCGCCAAAGCCGGCGCTGGTGGGCACCGCAATGACGGGCGCCTGCGTGAGGCCAGCCACCAGCGACGGCAGCGCGCAGTCGGTGCCCGCCACCACCACCACCACGTCGGCGGCGCGGAGCGAGTCTGTGTGTGGGGCGGGGGGCGCGCAAGGAAGACAGGAGATGAAGGCCGAGGCGCAGACAGGGGCAGCGGCACACCGCCAGCGCCGCGGAGCGCCAGCGGCAGGCGCTGGGCTCCCAGGCTGGGGCATTCCGAGCGCGGCGCTACAGTAACATGCAATACTTACATCTTCAACACGACTTGTGCAAGTGTTCAAAGGCGAAAGTGACTTTTTCAAGGAGGGTGGCAACCCGAGGCATGCAGGGTGCGGTGCGGCCCGGTGGCTCACCCAGGTTGGACAACAGGCCGTGCAGGTTGGCGGCGCCCACGTCCCGGACGGGGAAGGAGTAAGCGCCCATGTAGTCAGACAGCACGCGCACCTGAGGGAAGGGGGCACGGGGAAGGAGGAGGAGGAGGAGGACGAGGACGAGGACGAGGAGGAGGGGGCGAGAAAGGTGAGGCACAGGGTCCCGTGGGGCACGGAGCGGGGAGGGGGCCGGCGACGGAGCAGGAGGGAGAGTGCGGGCAGAGCGAGGCGGCCGCTGGGCGGGTGCGCGTCGCGAGCTGCAGCATGACAGGCAGCTCACCTCCTCGGCGATGTGAGCGTCGGCCGTGTCCGCAGACACCACGGCCACCGAGCCGGGCAGCCGCCGCGGCTTGGGCAGCTGGTCCGCCGAGGCCGACTTGAGCTTGAGCGTGCGGGCGCGGGCGTTGTACTCCACACCTGTGGGGAACGGAAGCAAGGGATGGAGAGCGCGTCAGCAATTGGTAGCGTGGCGGTGGTATGGGCTGCGCTGGGTCTCTGGGGCACGGTAAAGGCGGCGTCGCAAACCACTCAGTCAAGACGAGCCGCCTGTACAGCGTTGCAGTGGAACCGGAACAGGGCAAGCGGCAAAGGTTGGGGTGCCGCTGCAAGCCCACAACCAGGGCAGGGTGTGTTGCGATCGCTATGGGGATACCGGGCTAGTTGGGCTAGTTGACAGGGCCGGCAAGGACCGTCCTCACCAGGGGCGTGCATACGGACGGCCGCGTAGGTGCTGGGGTCGATGCGAGCAGCCATGGCCACGCGCTGGCGCTCGGTGAGGCTGATGAGCTTCATCGCGATCTGCTCGGGGCACTTGCCCGGGCCCCACACCACCTCGGGCGTCTGCTGCTGGTCCGAGGTCGACACCAGCGGGTCCAGGTTGAACTCGGGAGCGGCCTGGGGGATAAGCACGCGGAAATATGGCGGTGGTGATTATAGGTGTAAAGATGGTGTGGGGCTGCGACCGGGCCGCGGCAAGCGTCGCGGCGTGCCATAAATTCCAAGTGACAGGTGTGGACCGAGCGCACACCTGGCCGACGCTCAGGCTTGAGCCATTGAAAGTCATGTAGCTTCCATTCTGTTGGCCTGTCGCAGCGTTTCCGGTGGCTGTACAGGCAAGGGGAGGGTTTGCAAGCCGATGAGTCGCGGAAGCCAACAACCCAGCCCGACAGCCCGGCCGCGTCCATAGGGCATCAAGTAGGCCCTTAAGCATCAGACGCGCCGGTAGGGAGTCGTAAGCAGCGCCTAGGTCGCGACGACTGTTGCCGCGCGACTCGTTGGTGCGCGGGATGATAGCCTCTAGCGCGACAGTGAAAAGAGAAGCGGACATCTGCTGCAGCTGCATAGCCAGGCGGCGCAAAGCGAAAAGGGCTTGCCAACTCGGTCTCACTGGCAGCTTGCAGCTTGCGGCCCCTCGTGCAGCGGCGACGAGCACCACCGACGCGAGCAAGCCGGGTTGTCTTGGCGACAACGGAGCCCGTGCTCGAGCGCACATTCAGCATTTTTCCTGATTGAGAGGCGCGCGGCAGCAGCGTCCGAGGCGCGTGAAGCTGCTACTGTGTAGTATGTGAGGAGTAACAGCAGATTAAGCAGGTTGCGACCTCCTTTGACTACTTCGGAAAGCTCATCCCAAGCCACCGTTGCTGACTCGGATTTGGCTAACGGCTACGCCCCAGCCCCCGTCGCCCCCGCGGTCAGGCGCGGTCCGACCACCACCATGCACACGAACCCCCGCCCCCGCCACCCTTGCCATCCATCATGATGCCCAACACAACCCTTGGGACACAGAGGCTACCCTACCCTACTGCGACCGTGACGGCTGGCAGCCACCCGCAGTAACTTGAAATGTGACTACCCGACACACGTCACCCGTGCTGCCTTCACGTACTTTCGCTTTCTTTGGCCTGCCGGTGCCTTGTAGCAGTGTGTGAGCAGCCGACAACATACTGCTTCCAGGTGGCCAGGTGGCCAACAGCGTCCGCTCGCAGCGCGCGGTGTCGGCAGCGCAGGGGGGCCGTGCTAGTGTAACATCTGCGTCCCCTCGCTTTTCGCCACCACGAGGCTTCCACCGCCAGCCCTGCTGCACCCTGCTGCCCCTCGTGGCTCGCTACCAGGGGAAACGTCTCCCCTGCCACGACCTGCGCATCAATCTTCGTCCTGAAATCTCGGTTCCTCAGCCCGCCGCTCAACCCTGCACGCATCGCTTTGCTGTTCCCACATCCTCTCTGGCCGCACTGCCCGCCGCTCTCCCGCTGCAACCCACATCGGGGTCATCCGCCCCTACCGCAGCCTGGCGTAGAGCACGGGCGCAGCCAGGGGCGCGGGCAGGCTGCCAACGCCCAGTGGGGAGCCGGGGAGAGCAAAGCCAGCGTGCAGGTAGCTCTCCACGTACAGTCCCGCTGCCTGGATGCCGCTTTCGCAAGCTCCAGGAGCGTCAACTGCAGGAGCGGCATGCGGGAGGAAAGGTTGTAAGGCGTCCGGGTCCCCGGCTTCCGCACCCTTGCGTCGCGCCGCCCTGCGCCGCCTACGTGCCCGGCTTGCCGCTGCCTGCGCGCGTCGCACCTGCAACGCGAACGAAGCGCTCTCTGTTGAAGTGCAGCGCCCATGAGTGGGCTGGCAGCGCCGTAGCAAGTTCCTCGTCTGGCGCGGCGGCGGCTCCGCCCTCGCTCGACCGTGCGCCGCTTGGCCAGCGGGTTGCTAGGGGTTGCTGCGCCGCGCCCGCTTCGACAGCAGCAGCCGCGACGGCCGGCGCGGGCTCCCAGCCCGACTTAACAAACATGCTGCAGCAGTCGGCTTTCACTGTAGAGCCAGCAGTCGGCTCGCTCGTCGGTGCCGACGAGGCTCGCCAGCCTTGCCGCAGAATGGGCTTTGCAGGCCGGCTGCGACCTTACGCGGTGTGGGGCGTGCTGTAATTGGCAAAGTGAAGCTGAAATATGGGTGCAAAGCGGAGGTTGGTCGCAGGAATGCGCTGCAGACGTGACCCCTGGGTCCGTACGGGTTGTGCGGCCATACCTGCCCTGCCGTCAGCCTCCAGCGCTGCCCACACCTTGCTTAGTCGCTTTGCGAATGTCCGCGCTTCAAGAAGGCAACCCTTACTTCGCAGCAAAGGTGGCGCGCCTGTTCGGCAAGGAGCTGCGGGCCGACTGCAGCGTGCTGTTCGTCAAGTCCGGCTGCATGCCTGCCAAACGCTGCAAACTCGACCCGGACGCCGCGGCGCAGTTCGCTGCGGTCGCCGAGGAGGACGAGGCGCTTGCTCCGCCGCTGCCGGCCCACTCCTTCGTGCTGTACCATACCGGCGAGCGCTTTGCGGCTCGGGTGCGCGATGGGCTGCTTCCGCTCGGCCGCCCAATGGGCTGCTGAGGCCTGCGGCTGTGGTTGCTGCGCGCGCAGTCTCACGGCCCACGGCACCATCACATGGATGGCCGCCCCCTGGCCGCCTTGTCCGCAGCTGCAATGCCTGGAGGCCAAGACCCACAAGGCTGACCCCGAACCCAGCGCCGCGAGCCAGCAGAGCGGCGGCCCCGCACGGCTGGGTGTTAAGCGTGAGGCGTCGTCGGCCATGGCAGCCGAGCCCGCGGCGCCGTCTGCGTGTGGCCCGGGTGACGGCCGGCCCGTGCTGCGCGTGCCGCTGGCTGGAGTGGAGGAGGTGCCGGCGGCGCGGGCCGCCATCCGGTTTGCTTACACGGTGCCACCATCCAGGAGCTGCTGGAGGTGCGGCGGCAGGGCGACTACCTGGGCATCGAGGGATGCGCCGAGGCCTGCACGGCGGCCGTGCTGCGGAAGCTGGCTCAGGCAGCCTGTACGCCGGTAGGGGCTGCAGCCGCAACACCCAACCCGGCGATGGAACTCTTTCGCTGCTACGGGCTGTGGGCTCCCGCGGCCAATAGCCCCAGCTTTGGCCCTATCCTGGCGGCCGCCGAGCCGCTGCTAGTGCGGCACTTCCGCAGCACGCTCGCCGCGCTCAACATGCCGCAGCTTCGGCAGCAGCTGCTGGCGCTGCCGGCGCCGGGCCTGGAGGTGCTCCTGGCATCTGACAGCTTCGCCACGGACA
>BDDC01000188.1:21682-31768 GCA_001662425.1 Chlamydomonas sphaeroides | reverse complement strand
TGCTGGCGCTGCTGGCGACCTGGATGGAGGCCAACTGGGCAGACACGGACGCCGCCACTCGCAAGCGGCTAGCCGGGCTGGTGCGGCTGGCGCAGCTTCGGCGGCGGAGCAGCGGCCCTGTGCTGCTGGCCCTGGCGCTAGACTACGAGACCAAGGGCGAGCAGCACCGGGCCGGCTGGTTCCCCGTCGACGGCATGACAGCCTGCGCTGTTAGCACCTACGCCGCCGCTACTGCCGCGCAGCGCACGGAGCTCACTATTGTTGAGGCCGGCGGCCACGACTACGGCTCGCCCTGGTTCTGCCTGGCGCCCCGGCCCCAGGCCATCCCGGCCGCCGGCTTCACCTTCCCCTGGAGCATCAGCCGCGCGGAGCTGGAGCAGGCGCTGCGGGGCCTTCAGCCTGGCGGCGGCTGTGTCTCTTTCTTCGGCGACCTCAACGGCGGCCTTTCTGCCGTCCTGGCCCCCGGCTTTGCGCTGCGGCCGTGCGTCAAGTACGCGCAAGGAGACGAGGCCGCCGGGCTGTACCTCGACTGCGCCCTGCCCTGCGCCTTTGCCACGCCCGGCTCCCGGCTGGCGCCCGGCCACTCCTTTGTCGCTGCGCCCGCGCTGTCGGTCAGGCTGTCGGCACTCAGGTGGCGGGGCGAGAGGGCTGGCGAGGTGGCGTTCGCGCTTGGCGCCGAGTCCGGGATGATTGCCGGGTCGGCGTGGGGCTCGCCGTCGGCCCTCAAGCTGGGGCCGCCGGTCGCTATGGGCCCCGGCGGCGCCGTAGCTGCCGCCGACCCGCTGGCGCGCTGGGGTCCCTACCTGCTCGACGGCAAGCTCAGCGGCAGGCTGACGCTGCTGCCGCCGCAGCAGGCCCAGTAAGGGGCGTCGCTGGCTACCTTCGCGTACTTTCGCTTTCTTTGGCTGGCAACCTGGGATGGGATGGGCCCGATGTACGACGACGGTAGGCAGCGCGGGTGGAGCGGGTGGGGGCATGCAGGAGACGCTGCACGGGACGTGCGCGGTGCGCATTGGATGAAGGGGCGGAGCAGCAGGGGTGGGGCCGGGGCAGGGCGCCAGGACAGGGCGGGGCAGGGCGCCAGGGCAGTGCGGGGCAGGCGCGGGAGATGCTCGCAGGGTGCGCAACCGTGCATGGCATTGGGGTACGGGGCTTCTGGTGGGGAGCAGCAGGAGTTGGCCTCCAGAGGCGGGCACTGTCATGTTCAGTCATGTTGGGTCATGTTTGGTTACTGCGGCTCGCCGCTGGACGGCGTCTTTGTGTCTGCGTGCTGCTGTCTGCATTGGGACATTTGCAGAACTTGAGTTGGGCGTGTCGCGGGGCTGGCGGGAGACCGGACACGGTGGCGCACGGGCGGCGACACCTGAGGTGCGGAAGGTACCGGCAGCGCCAGTTAGCTGGGGTTACAGCACGCCGGCCCCTTCTGCACACGCACGGATCGATACCGACCAAGCGTTCAACAATAATGCCGCAACGCTGCCCCAGCCGAATCTCCAACAGCAATGCAGCGTACCGGTACGGACATGCAACACAGGGATTGTGGCAGCGCTCTGTCCCCGAACCAGCCGGCCACCAGAGCCCGCAGACCCTTGCCAAGCAGGCATTCGTTCGCCGCCAACGCAGGGCAGCAGGGCATCTCGCTCAACCAGCGCCTCCTTCCTTACCACATGCAGCCCGGTCCAATGTTGGAGCTCAGCGTCAGGCAAAGCGGCCCGCCATGCGGTACCTCGGCCCCGTGACACTACCCTGTCCTGCCTGCACTGCCGCCAACCGCACGTGCTGTACGCCCGAATCAGCCGCAAGGCATAGCTAGCCAGAAGTACGGCTACCGGGCCCAACAAGCCTTCTGACCTACCTGCCCCGCTGCCCTCCTACCCACCACCACATGTATGGCCTTGCTTCGCCCTCGCCTTCCCCCCTCCACTTAACCAGACCAACGCACTGTACGAGTCCAGCGATCATGCCCCAAGGCTAGCCCAGCTACTGGAAGCCCCAAGCCCTGACGTACGGCCTTGTATGCATGCAAGGTTGCCAGCGCGCGGCAGCACCCTCCACCATGCTGAGTGCCAGGCGGGCGGCGCAGCGTGCCTCTCCAGCCCAGCGAGCCATGGACCGCACAGGCACAGCGAGCCAGGCCCAAAGGCAGCGCGCAATCTGCCAAAGGCGAGCCGGACCGAGCCAGGCCCACCCCCCTCCACAAGGACATGCACGGTTCGTGCAGCGGTCGCGGCCCCTCAGCCATCCTCCGGCGGCGGCAGCAGCGTGAGGCTGCCGCTCATGTTGCCATCGTGCAGGAAGATGACCCATCGCGCCAGTGCGTCGCTTGAGGTTGCTTGGCGTGGTGGTGGTGCAGCCCTCGGCCGCAGCGGCCTGCGGCTCCAGATGTAGGGCCGACTTCCAGCCCAGAGAGGGACCCACGACAAACCGGGAGTTGGATCCATACGCGTACGATACCTCGCGGTCGGCCCGTCGTTGCTCTCCGCTGGGCCGCCACTTGTACACCTCGAGCTTGGCTGCAATCACGGGTGCAGCTATCAGCAAGCTGCAATCGCCCAGCCGCGAACCGCGGGTGGCGAGGCCTACGGGAAGGTGGCACTCGAGGTACAGACCAGCGGCGTCGGCGCCGTGATTGTACCTGATGAACGGCTGCCACCTAAAGCCCTCAGCGACAATGCCAGAAAGGCCGCCCCCAAAGGTGACATCAACCCCGCCCGGCTGCAGGCCCTGTAGCTTCTCCTCCAGCGCCTGGCGGCTGATGCTCCAGGTGTAGATGAGGCCAGCCGCCGGGATGGCCTGGGGCCGGGGCGCTAGGCTGAACCAGGGCGAGCCGTAGTCGTGGCCGCCGGTCTTTTGGTTCTTGAGCTGTTCCCGTCGGCCGGCCGATGCGTTCGCATAGTTGCTTATGGCGCCGGCCTCCATGACGCCGACGGGCAACCAGCAGCCGGCCCGGTGCTGCTCGCCCTTGGTCTCAAAGTCCAGAGCAAGGGCCAGGAGCACCAAGCCCGCGTACTGCCGCCACAGCTGCACCAGCCGTACCAGGCCGACCAGCCGCTTGCGGGTAGCGGCGTCCGTGTCTGCCCAGTTGGCCTCCATCCAAGCCCCCAGCAGTGTCAGTACGTTGCACTTGGTGTCCGAGGCGAAGTTGTTCGATGCCAGCAGCGCCTCCAGGGCCACAGCCAGCAGCACGAGCAGCTGCTCTCACAGCTGCGGCGTGTTGGGCGTGGAAAGCGTGCTGCCAAAAGCCGTTGCGGGCAGCGGCTTTGAGGCGGCCAGAACTTGGGCGAAGCTGGGGTCGTTGGCAACGAGGGCCCACAGCCTGTAGCAGCGGACGAGCTCCATCTCCGGGTTCAGCGCCTTTGCAGCTGCTGAGCCAGCACATGCGTGTCACATGCGTGTCACATGGGTGCCATGAGCCAGCACATGCGTGTCAACACGCGGCCAACGTATGAGCACACCAGCGCAGGGCGCACCACGCGCCACCACAGGGGCTGGGCAGTGGCTGCGACTCGGACCAAGTACGGCAAGCTGTCTCAGATCAGGGTCTCGCACGCGTGTTCAACACCAACCAAGCTCAGGGCCCTGCCCCCCCGCCAGCTCTGAGCTCGCTCAGCACGTCCGCAGCTCCCCAAAGACCGGGCTCATGCTAGCCATCATATCGCACGCCCCCCTGCCGGCGGCCCACGTCTTGCAACCGCTCACAACACGGTGACGCAACGGCCAACACCTTCCCCTGCTACAAGCGAATCGCGCCACCCAACCGCGCCGTGCGAGTGCCGCAGCGCAGCACAGGGCAGCGAAGGGCGCGCTGCAGCAGATAAGCTGTCGCAGGCCCCCAACCCCAACGACACACCCCCGCGTGACGCACAAAGCCGTACGCAGCGCCCGTCAATCCTGGTCCTTCATGACCCCCGATGAGCCCGCCTCAGCAGCAGCGAGCGTGAGGCTACCGCTAATCCTGCCGTCGGCTGCAACATAATCGCCAGCGGCTTAGGGGGCAGATGTGCCGGTAGGGGTATGGAGATGGAGCCGCTCTGTGGCCGGCGCTGCTGCCGGCCGCGCGGTGTGGGCCCAGCGCCGACCGCTAACCCGCGGGCAAGTGTGCACAGCAATCCTACGCAGCCAGGCTTACATATGGCCCATGCAGGCATTCCACACGCCGCCGTCGTGGGGTCCCTTGCTTAGCCGACTCAACCAGCGTCTAAAACGCACGTCGCTCCTCTCAGCTCCGCCACTCTTTTGTCGCGAACACGGCTGCGGCCCCGCTCCACATGTCCAAGGCCCCGCCCTCCACTTTCTGTCCGTCCGCGCTTGCACACGTGCCGTACGCGCACCACCTGCCCCATCGACCCCGCCCTCTCACCATGCAACGCTCGTCCTTCAGTACGTACCCACACACAGTATCCATTAGTGCAGTGCCAACCCAGCGCCTTTCCGCCATCCCGCATTCCACCTCTACCTGCCCACTCTCCCCGCTCATCAGTCCTCTCAAGCATACGAAAGCACAGAAGACAACACAAACATGTGTCACACACACGCACACACAGTGTTTTCTATCTAACACTGGAACACACTCGGTCGTCCTCGCGCTCCACGCTCGCCACACAGCCCCCGCCTCCCGCTCACGAGCTCATCAGTCCTCGTCCAGCTCGGCCGTGATCTCGCGAATGAGCTCGGCGCGGTAGTCCTCAAAGTCGCCGGCCGTCTGCCGGATCTTGCCGTCCTCCACCACGAGCACCTGATGGGCACCGCCAGGAGGGCGACAGGGTGTGGGCAAGGAGCAGTCCCGTCCGGCGAAGCAGCACATGGCACAGGGGCCGGGTAGCCAACCCAGGCGGCGGGCGTTAGCGGGCTTGCCCCGTGAGATGAGCAGCCAGGGGCTGGTAGTTATCGGCAGCAGCAGCCGCAGCCGCCGGCGCCGGCGCCGCGCACCTGGCTGCGCTCCTCGTCCTCGCAGAGCCTCGACAGCAGCTGCGCGTCGTGGCTGATGACGATGACGCCGCCTGGAGGCACACACACACACACACACAGCCAAGACCCAGGCAACACGCCGGTTAGAGCCATGCCGACCAGGGGGGCAAACGGTTGGCGCTAGCGCAGGAGGACGGCCGCAGGCTGCAAGGAGCACCCCGGCCAGCCACCGACCGCTATGCAGTAGCTCCTGAGCTTGCCTCACCCTCGAACTCCGCGAGCGCATCGCACAGCGCGTCGATGGACTGCATGTCGAGATGGTTTGTGGGCTCGTCCAGCAGCAGGATGTGGGGGTTCATGAGGCTGATCGAGGTGAACACCACACGAGCCTTCTGGCCACCTGCGGGAGGGAGGGAGGGAGGCAGCAGCGGTTGGGTGCGAGCCGAGGCGAGGCGCTGCCGTGCCCGACGGACCGAGCGTGGCCGCATGCAGCGTGCAAGGCCGAGGAGAGCTTGGCTCAGAGAGAAAGGTTTCTCTGCACGGCCCGAGGGCCTAAGCGAAGTATGAGACTGAAGACTGACTTGTTTCTTCATCAGCGCCAGCTCGGTGCGGCAATGGCAATAAGCCAGGAGACGCACGGCCCAAAAGAGCATGCAGAGCACCCGCTTCACACACGGAGGAAGCCCCGTCCCATGTGCAAGAAAACCAATGCGCCCAGTGCGAACGTCATGGCTCAGAGAGAAAGGTTTCTCAGCATGGCCCGGAGGCTCAGCGAAGTATGAGACTGAAGACTGACTTGTTTCTTCATCAGCGCCATGTGTGGCCGTGACAACTTGGGTGAGCGAGCGCGCTGCCTAGGCCGCACAGTGCTTGCCCATGTCCGCGCAGCCTGGTCTCCCCATGCAAGCTTGCGGCTCAGAGAGAAAGGTTTCTCAGCACGGCCCGAGGGCCTAAGCGAAGTATGAGACTGAAGACTGACTTGTTTCTTCATCAACGCCGCGTGCGCCTCCAGGCCCTTTCCCCAGCCCACCCACCCAGCACCCCAAACCCCTGTCTCCTCCTCGTCGCTTCGCCCCACCTGACAGCTTGCAGATGGGCGTCAGGTGGTGCTGCCCGCTCAGCCCGAAACGGCCTAGCATGGCGCGCATGCCCTCGGGCTTGAGCCCCGCGGTGGGGTACTTGTTGAGCAGGTACTCCACGGGGTTCTCGTCGAACGACAGCGCGTCCACGAAGTGCTGCGGGGTTAGGGCAGGGAGACGGGGCCGGTGAGGCACGGCAGGCACCAGCAAGCACTGGGAATGCGCAGCGCCGCGGATTCAGAGGTGTGGGCTGCGAAGGCGCAAGCCGGGATCGCGCAGGCCGCGGTCAAGCGGGGTGGCGGCCCATGCCGCACCTGCGCGTAGCGGCCGATGCGCAGCTTGTGGCTGCGGCGCGACTCGCCGGACACGGGCTCGATGTCGCCCGACAGCAGGTTCATGAGCGTCGTCTTGCCCGCGCCGTTGGGGCCTGGGATGGGGTGGGCGGCGACGCAGGGCATGCAGGGAGGGCCGGGTCGGCGATCTTGCGTCGCGCAGCCGGCTCGCGATGACGGCCCAGGCGCACGGTTGCTGGTGTCAGGGCTGTGACGCTAGCTGGCGCGGCCGAGGGCAGGCTCACCGACGATGGCGACGCGCGAGCCCATGTCCACACCGAAGTTGACGTTCTTGAGCCCGAAGTCGTCACTGCAGCAGCCGGGCGTAGTGGAGGGAGGCAGGGCGGGCGATGACATGATGGAGAGCGCAATGGGGGGCGGCGGTGTGGGACAAGCATCGACGAAGGCGCAGCGGTACATGCGGACGTGACGAGGTGCCAGTGCGATGGGTGGCTGGAAGGGGAGCTCAGGCTCTTGGAGTTTGTCCTCAGCGACCGCTGGTCTCAGCGAAGTATGAGGCTAAGAGCGTGTAGTCATCCTCGCGCCCCGCATTCCAGCCAAGCCCTACCGGCGATGCACCGCGTGCCCCCCCACCCCCGTGTGTCGAGCCCTGCCAGTGCGTTCGTGTATGCGCTGCTCAGGCTCTTGGAGTTTGTCCTCAGCGACCACTGGTCTCAGCGAAGTATGAGGCTAAGAGCGTGTAGTCATCTTCGCAGCATGCACGCCTGTCAAGCCCCATCGGTAATGCTGCGCGTGACACGCCCCCCCACCCCGTGCGCTCCCTCTGTCCATGCGTGTGTGCACTGCTCAGGCTCTTGGAGTTTGTCCTCAGCGACCGCTGGTCTCAGCGAAGTATGAGGCTAAGAGCATGTAGTCATCCTCGCAGCGCGGCAGCCACCCCAGCAGTTACGCAACCCGACCGTGCTCGACCTCCAAACCCAGTGGCGTGCGGCGCGCTCCCCGCTCCCCGCAATGCCCATCCCCACCCATGCCACGCCACGCCAACGGCCGTATGCTCACCGGCCGGGGTACTTGAAGTCGACGTCAATGAGCTGGATGAGGGGCGGCGGCAGCTCGGTGGGCTCCGGGAAGTGAAACTCCACCGTGTAGTCGCTCCAGCGCTGCGGCGCCGCGGCAGCAGAGCTCGACGCGCCGTCGTCGGCGCCGGCACCGCGGCGCTTGGCCTGTGAGCGTGGAGAGTCAAGCGGACGCGCACGTCAGCAGTGCACCGTACGGTGGGAGCGCAGTCAGGGGATGAGAGCGCAGGCAAGCGCGGCGACGCGCGGGACAGGCAGCCGCTGCCCCGGGCAAGCAGCAGAGCTGGCAGCGGCTGGCTGTTCACTGGGCCGCACTAAGCCAGCGGCAGACAGGGTGTGACGGCGCACGGCGCACCAGCTGCTTGGTGGCGATGGACGTGACCTTCTCGGCCTTGGCCTTGGTGTCCTTGCCGCCGCCGCTCTTCGCCTGCTTGAGCTGCTTCTCGTACTTGTCGTACGCCTGTCGTGCGCGGGTTACAAGGTGCGTTGCGTTGGATTACGTCACGGTGAAAAGGCACAGCACCATCAGGCGGGCGCACGCAGCGACTCTCCCGTCGCCTGGACAACATCGCTAGGCGCTGGGCCTGAAACAGTCAGGCGGCGCAGCTGCAGGCGTGATCGGAGCGCCAGCCGCGGCACACGGGATCCTATGCGGTTCGCGCGCTCTGCCTCGCGCGCTCTCACCTTGTTGACCTCGCGGCGCTTCTGCTCGTACATCTCCTCGAACTGCGCGAAGTTGCCGCGGTACTGGTGCAGCATGTTGTCGTGCAGGTGGATGATGTCGGTGGTGACCGAGTTGAGGAAGTCGCGGTCGTGCGACACCACAATGAGCGTCTTCTTCCACCTGTGGGGCGCGGGCGCGGTAAGTAGGCAGACAAGGGGTAACAGGTTGGACAGGTTGGAAACAGGTGCGCGCGGCGAGGCAGGGGATGAAGAAGAGGGACCCCTCATGTATCGATGCAGCCCCCAGCATGCGGGGCCTCGCCCGCAGCCCAGCCCTCACGACATGGGGTCCTTCTCGGGCCACAGCGGCAGCCCCGCCCCTCATCGAGGGCCTCACCGCAGACCCCACCCCACAACACAGCTCTCACCGCATCAGGTACTCCTCCAGCCACAGCACCGCGCGCAGGTCCAGGTGGTTGGTGGGCTCATCCAGCAGCAGCAGCGTGGGCTGGATGTACAGGGCGCGGGCCAGCGAAATGCGCATGCGCCAGCCGCCGCTGCGGAGTGGGGCCGGTGCGGGAAGGGGAGGAGATGAGGCAAGGAGGTGAGAGCAGGGAGGTGCCGGGCGGCCGCCAGAAGGACATTAGGTTTGTGGATGGGCGAAGGTACGCGGGTACTTGACCGGAGCGGGCGTTAGATGGGAGGTATGTGCAAGATTGGTAAGTTACTTGTGCGATGAGTGGCTGGAAGGGGAGCTCAGGCTCTTGGAGTTTGTCCTCAGCGACCGCTGGTCTCAGCGAAGTATGAGGCTAAGAGCGTGTAGTCATCCTCGCGCCCCGCATTCCAGCCAAGCCCCACCGGCGATGCCGCGCGTGCCCCCCCACCCCCGTGCGTCACATCCTGCCCGTGCGAGCGTGTGCTGCTCAGGCTCTTGGAGTTCGTCCTCAGCGACCGCTGGTCTCAGCGAAGTATGAGGCTAAGAGCGTGTAGTCATCTTCGCAGCGTGCACGCTAGTCAAGCTCCATCGGTAACGCTCCGCGCGACACGCCAAGCCCTTCACGTGCGCCCGCCCCTGCCCGTGCATGTGTGTACTGCTCAGGCTCTTGGAGTTTGTCCTCAGCGACCGCTGGTCTCAGCGAAGTATGAGGCTAAGAGCATGTAGTCATCCTCGCAGCACGGCGTCACCCCACCCCTTGCACCTGGGCCGCTCCAAGCGCCCATCGCCTCACCTAAACGACTGCGTGCTTCGCCGCTGCATGGCGTCCGTGAAGCCCAGACCGTGCAGAATCTTGCTCGCACGGCTCTCGGCACTTGCGGCGCCAATTTGCCCCATGCGCTCGTAGATCTCATTCAGCCGCTCCTGCCAGGGAGGACCACGGGAAACACGCGACAATGAAGTCCAGGAGGTACCTCGCAGGTCCACGCCATACTCAGCCCCTGCTGCAACATCCCTGCTCCCCCTGTCGCTGCGCTTCCTTAGCGCCCTGGCCACGGCCCGAGCGGCGCCCACCCCAGCCAGCGACCCACATCCGGGCCCAGCCACGCCCCCAAGCAACCGCCCCGCGCCTAGCCCCGCACCTGCGCGTGGTCGTGGTCGAAGTCGTCTGGCTGCTTCGACTCGTCCTGCAGCTGCTCCATGAGCTCCTTCTCCTCGGCGCGCATGGCCATGAGCTCCACGTCCGCCTCCACCACAGCCTGCAGCGCCGACCTGCGAGGGGCCGGGAGCAGCAGGAGCAGGGCGGCGAGGGGCGGCACGAGCAGCAACGAAGGTGAGCGGTGGGTGGCGAGGAGCGGGGCGGCGGGAGGGAGCGAAGTGGAGTGGAGGTGGAAGCGTGGTGGGGAGCAAGGGCAAGTGCGAGCGGGAGGTGTCTCCCCATCTAAGTCACTGGTTCATCCAACGATTGGGACGGCCAGCGTGCCAGATGAGTGGAATGTTGATGTTGCAAGGAATCACTGTCCTGGTATGC
Organism: Chlamydomonas sphaeroides; assembly: GCA_001662425.1. NCBI lineage: Eukaryota > Viridiplantae > Chlorophyta > Chlorophyceae > Chlamydomonadales > Chlamydomonadaceae > Chlamydomonas > Chlamydomonas sphaeroides. Next base: position 21,782 of record BDDC01000188.1, on the reverse strand, counting down.
TCCCAGCGACGAGGACGCTGGGGGATTCGAGGCCTTGCCAGAGGCGCTAGGTGCGCACAGGCTGCGAAATGCAATGGATAACTAGGGAGAGGTTTGGGGT
>BDDC01000188.1:3656-21284 GCA_001662425.1 Chlamydomonas sphaeroides | reverse complement strand
ATGTTGCAAGGAATCACTGTCCTGGTATGCTCCCAGCGACGAGGACGCTGGGGGATTCGAGGCCTTGCAGAGACGCGGCGAGCTCGTGGGTATCTCGGATCGATAGCAGTATGGAGGGGTTGAGAATGTCTCCCCATCTAAGTCACCGGTTCGCCCAACGATTGGGACGGCCAGCGTGCCAGATGAGTGGAATGTTGATGTTGCAAGGAATCACTGTCCTGGTGTGCTTCCAGCGACGAGGACGCTGGGGGATTCGAGGCCTTGCATGATCCTGTCGTGCGCAATGCGACACCCATCCCCAAGCAGTCACCCAGTCCCCCGACCCACATCACTCGACCCGCATCAAGGCACGCCTCACCGCTCATCGCCCACAATCTCCTGCTCCACCAGCAGTACGTCGATGTTGAGCGGCACGGGGATCTGCCGCCGCGCCATGAGCCGCAGCAGCGTCGACTTGCCGCGGCCGTTGGGCCCGACCAGGCCGTAGCGGCGGCCGGCCGCGATCGTGACAGATGTGTTCTCCAGCAGCAGCTTGCCCTTTGCACGGACCGTGAGCTTTTGAACCTGCAGGTGACGAGCGGTGTTGCAACGGGTTAGAACCACCGCACACCACGTCGGTACGGCACCTTGACAGACTCAGGCGCCAGGCGTAGAAGTGAAGAGGGCGGGCTAGCACAGCTCGGGCCACAGCCGCACCTTGACGTCGGTGGCGGTCGCCGCCACCTCCTCGCCCATGCCCTCGTACGACACGTCGAACACGTTCTCGTCCTCGCGCAGCGCCTCCTCCTTGGCGCGGACCGCAGCCTCCAGCGCCTTGCGCTCCTACGGAAGCGAACATGGACGCACAGCGGTTCAGCATCGTAGTGAAACATGGGTCCACAGTGGACCTCGCAGCTGTGCCGCCAAGCCCGGTTGCTGCAATGGTCAAACGCAACGATTGGATCTCCCTGCCAAGCCCACCCGCTGTACTCCCTGCCAACCGCATCCATGCATTACCGGTACGCCCAGACACCCGCCCCTGCCTGCGACCCAGCCCGGGCGCCGCACCTTGTCCGCCAGCTTCTTGTTGTCGCGGCTGGTGCCCACCATGATGGGAGCCCGGGTCGCCTCCTCATCAACACGCCCCCGCTCCTCGAAGTCATCCTCCTCCTCCGAGGACGGCAAGTCGATGCCGGCGAGGTAGTCGCCGGACGCGGCAGCACCGCCCGACTTGGCGGGCGGCCCGCGCGGCTGCCGCGGCTGCGGCGGCGGAGGCGCGCGGCCCGAGCCAGAAGCGCCCTCCTTCTCCTTCTTCTCCTTTTTCTCCTTCTTTTCGGACTTCTCTGCATGCGGATTTGGCGGATGGGGGTAAGGGCAAGGGCGCGGATGGCGGGGGTGTGATCCTGTGCGGCAGCGCGGCGCCCGCAAGCAACGGCACGCCATTAAGCGCCTTTTGCTAGGGCTCACCCGACTTCTCCTTCTTCTCGCCCTTCTCCTTGTCGCCCTTCTCCTTCTTTGGCTTATCCTGGGGGGTAAGGAAAGCGACGTGAGGTTGGGCACGTGCCTGCTGGGCCCCTCACACCCTGGCCGCTGATCCAAGCCCAAGCTGCGTTGGCAAACCACACACACAGCTGCAACGCCCTGCATCAGGGCGCCTGTTGTTGTCTCGCTGTAGGTTGAGCCATCGCAGACCCCCCCCCCCAGCTGGGCTCGGCGGGGTTCAGGGCCGGGCGTTAGAGCCGTCAGCCCCGCCACCAATCAGCCGCCGAGGTTCAGGGCCGGGCGTTAGAGCCGTCAGCCCCGCCACCAATCAGCCGCCGAGGAAGCGCGGCCATCCAGCTGCTGAATCCAGGCGCGCCACATATGCCCGGCACTGAGCTGCGGCGCCCAGGTCTCCGGCCCAGCACCGGGCCCGATCGAACAAACGCCTCACCTCCTTTTCCTTCTTCTCCTTCTTCTCCTTGCCCTCCTCCTTCTTTTTCTTCTTAGTCTCCTCCTCGGCTCCCATCCTGCCGGCTAGCTGCTACTAGGCCCTGACGGGCGCGCTTTCCGCACTGCTGCGCGCGCGCAAGCCGTCCCTGACAACTATGCAAGTTGAGATGACGCAGTAGCAAATCAGGCAAGAGTGCAGTTGGGGACAAATTACGGCCCTTGGGCGGCGGCGGCAATTCGCGCTTTGACTTGCGGGCACTCGCGTAGTTTGCCTACGTGCCTTGGCGGTGCTGAGACAGTGTAGCACTCGGCCTACAGCGGAAAAGTAATTGCGATGGGGCTGGCCTGCGCCAAGATGCGGCTTGGGCCCCATCGCTATACTGTTGTCAGAATCGAGACTTCCGCCTTCCTCGCCAGCAGATTGCAAGCATCCCAGCTCACTCCTTGGCTATCCTTGGGGCGCAGTCCGTGCCGCCGACCGCACGCCCGACCACATCCTCTGTCCCACGCCATGCATCCAGCCGCCCGCCTGGCCAACCTTGCCGCCGGCGCCAACCCTGGCCTACCCGCTCTTCCCAAACCTCCCCGTCTTCCACAAGCCCACATCCGACCACTTCACTTCGTTCTGCCTAGTCCGGTAACCACGCAACGCCCACGCTGCAATCCCTCTTGCATCCCCACGCCCCAGCAACATCTAGTCGTCGTCCGCCGCCGGCCCCGGCCCCGTGCTCGGCAGCGTGGCCGCGAAGGCGGGGTACTTCGCCGCCACCGCCGAGTGCGCCCGTACATCCCACACCACGACCTCGCCGCCCGCACCGCCGACCGCGAGCAAGTGCCCCGCATCGCCGCAGAAGGACGCTGTGAAGATGGCCCCTGCGTTCACATCCTGCGCGCACACCAGGCTGGGCGCGTTGTTGCTGACGTCCCACAGCTTGATCTGCGGCCAAGGGGGAATGCAGCGAGGGGCATGATCAGGCAAGGTTCAGCCAGTTGTGCCAGGCTGGGCGGGATGCACACAGGCTTTCTAGGCCAGTATGCCAGCTTGGCGCCCACTAGGCCGCTGCGGGCTGCGCTCGGAGCTGACTCGCCGCAGCGGCTGCAACCCATGCGACGATTGGCACGCAAGGGAATCCTTGCGGTATCCTTGCGCTGCCACCCCACCCCCACCGCGTTCCCGCCGGCACCATGCCACGCCGCCTCCACGGCGTCCCGTCCCGCCCCCACACCTTCTTGTCCGTGGAGCCGGTGGCCAGCAGGCCGCGCACCGCGGGGCAGAAGCTAAGCGCGCACGCCGGCTTGTCGTGCGCCGACAGCATGAACAGCGCCGCGCTGCCTGCAGTGGGGTCGGGAGGTATCGGCAGCAGGTCAAGCGCCGCATGCCCCGACTCAGCCAATAAGGGGGTCGGGACCTGGCACGGCAGGCGCCGCCTGTTGGGGGGCCCAGGCTAGCGCGCAGAGGCCCGGCGCACACGCGCCACGTCAATGCCAACACCGACGCCGCCGCACAGGCTACCGGTAGCATTCCAGCCCAGCCTGCTTGGCAGATGGCTGCGCGCTGCGCCTCGCTGCCCAACGCACGCGGCGGCGCGCCTGCTCACCCCCGCCCTTTCTTGCGTCGTACTGCGCGACCACGCCGTCCTCGCACGACACCAGGAAGCAGGTGGGGTCGTGCGGGTTCCACAGCAGCGCCTCCACATCCGCGGACACACTCCAGCGCACCGGCTCGCCCTTGGGCGCCCGCGCGTCGGCCTGCAGAGCGACGGCGCCGGCACCGCGGGGGCGCAGGTCAGGGGGAGGTCCGGCCAGGACGATGCTTGCCGCAGCACGTCGCGAGTGCCATTGCTGTTGCCGCCAAGCGTCCTAGGGCGCGTCGCGCTGCTGCCGCACCCCACTGCGCCAGCGCGCCATCCAGCGCCCGCCGCAAGGGCTCGTATAGCGGCAGCGTGACCCCGCTTGGGCGCCGCATGGGGGCGCACGTGTGCTGGCCCTGACCTCACCAGGCAGACGGTCCGGTCGAAGGAGCCTGTGAGCAGCACGGGCGCCTCGGCGGGGTTCCATGCGACCGCCTGTACCTTGTCCGTGTGGCACGTGAGCGTGTGCTCGCACACGCCCTTGGCCACGTCCCACACCTGCAGGCCCGGAGGCAGCGACGCGGCGGGGCAGAGGCGCAGTGAGTGCTTGGCGCGCGGCAGCGGCGCAGCGGGGCTGCAAGCCGTAATGCGGCGACAGCCGCCGCAGCCGCACAGGGCTCCACGGGCGGATGCGATGCCAGTGCACGGCAAGATTGTTGGGCCCTTGAGGCCCGCCCCCGCCCCAAGCATACCCAACGCAGCCAGACCCAGCGACCCACCTTGACGGTGGTGTCCGCGCTTGCCGACGCCAGCACGTTCCTGAACTGCCGGTTCCACGACAGCCCCAGCACGCTGTCCTCGTGGCTGCCCGGCACCAGCTTTACCTTGGCCTTCTTCTTCTGCAGGCCCAGGGACGAGTGCGGAATGCAAGGCGACAGCATGAGCGCAAAGTTGGAGAGCCAAGCAACGACGGCAGGGCGCACCGCGCCGATGCACAGCTGTTGCCAGGCAGTATCGAGCACCTCCCAGGGCGACACAGCCGGCTGACAGGGTCTGGCACGGGCGCACGCCCGCCGGGCACCAGCGCCCGCTACACACCCTTGGTTGGGGCCTGCTGCTGAGCCTGCCTCCAGCCGCGGCACAGCCCGCCGCGACATGCCCGAACGCCAGCCCAAGCAAGGAGCCCCATGGCGGCTGCTTAGCGGCGCTGGGGCCCAGCGCTCCGCGGCTGACGGGCCCACCGTGTCGGGGCAGGCCCAGACGGCCACCCCTGGCCATGCTGCTTGATTGGCCCCGGCAGGCTCTCAGCCACCGGCACGCGTGCTGCCGCGCCGCTGGGCGCCGCCAGGTCCAACGCAACACAGCCGGTGCCATGACATCCGCCCAGCCGCCTGGCCCAGCACAAACTGGCGGGCAAGCGCGCTGCCTGGTCCTTCCCTGCCCATGTCGTCCATATGCACGCACGGCCATGCCAGCCCAAGCCTGATGGCCGTGGCCGGCGCGCTGCGCCCAAGCCGTCCCGCCGCCGCATCCCCCGGCCCACCGCCCCGCCCCGCCCACCGCACGCAGGCCCGCCGCGCTGCTTCACCACCACTGCGCGCACCTTCTTCTTTTTCTTCTTGTCTGCTGCGCTGCCGCCCGCTTCTGCGGCTTCGGCAGCCGCGGCCGTGTCCACGCCGCCCAGCGTGGCCACCGGCTCCACCGTGTCCACCACGTCCAGGTCCCAGATCTCTATCGACGGCTCCAGCGTGCCCACAGCGACCAGGTTGCGCCGCTCGGTGTCGCCCCTCGGGTCGCAGTCCATCCACGCCAGGCACAGCGGGAAGGCCGGCAGCAGCACCTCGTGGTGCACGTACAGGTTGGCCTCGCCGCTGGCGTCGGCCTCCTCGTATACCCACACCTCCAGGTTGCTGACGTCGTCCTCGTTCTTGGCTGACAGGATGAGCAGGTCCGAGGGCCGCAGCTCAAAGTCCTCGATGTCGCTGTCGTCATCGCCGAGCTGCAAGTAGGGGTCGGGCTCGCCGTCGGCGTACTCGAGCCGGGCTTTCCCCGACGTGCCGAGCACGCGGTGCACGACGTTCGCCTGGTCGTCGCCCGAATCGTCGTAGTTGTCCATGTCCAGCTCGCGCATCGCAGACTCCAGGCCGCCAGCGCCTTCTGCTGTGCGGCCGGCGGCGCCCCGAGTCGACGCCATGGACGACGCCACCGCTCGCGCGCGAGCGACTGCCTCCTCAACGATATCGTCCTGGGGTTCGTCGCTATCCATGTCAGAGTCGGAGGGCTCGCCCGAGCCCTCGTCGTCGTCATCGCCCTCCTCCTCCAGCTGCTTCCGCATTTGTTCAAGCTCTTCTTCTGTTGGCTGTGCTACCGTTGGCATAGCCTTCGCGACGCCTTTCGGAACCCATGATAGCGCCGATATCATGGTGCCTTCGGCGGCAGCCTTTGTTGGCTTGTTGTTGTTGCTATCACGTGTTAGGCTACCTAATGTCAAGGTTTGGGTTATAATGCAAGCGCAAACGCAAGCACCTAGCCGCGGCGGGCAAACTTCAGGGTTTCGATGCGGGCGAACGCGATGCGACCAGGTCAGCGCTCAATGTGTAACTGTACTGTGCACAATTATAACGATCAGCAATCAGCAAAATTCGCGTTTTGCCCACGTCTCGCCCACGGGTCGCTGAAACACGGCACGCCGGCGGCGCAAAACCCGGCGCACACCACCTGTTTCAAGTTTCCCCTTGCACCCTACAATCCACACAAATGTTGCAACCGTGATGCCACCGCTAAGCAGTCTTCACATGTTCACCTTCTCCGCGTACGGAAGACTTGAACATCGGCATTCCGCATCTCGGGCAAACAGCCCCCGTCTTGTAGTTCCTACCATGGGTCACCTGTGGTCGGCTACCGCTTGTAGCCCTGCGAGCAGCCGCGCGTCGGGCTGCCGTCTAGGTTGAGCATCACGTCGGCGACCCTTCCGGGCTGCAGGCCGAGAAGCGGCTCCTCCGCACTGATGCTCAACCTCAAGCGCATAACGGTTTCTCAGCGTGGTCGGTCCGAGGCTCCGAGCTGAGCGAGGCAAGCTCCCGACCTGTCCCGATCCTTCCTGATGTGCCCGTAGCCCCTGTCCGTCCTCTATCTGGGACTGGGTGGGGCCCCCCTGCTCGCTGGGACTGCTGGCCAACCCCGGCCTTATCAGGCGTCATCAGTTGAAGCCGTCGAGGCGTTCATCATAGCTCACAAGCGCAGCTAGCTGCCTCTTGCTGAAGTTGTCGGGTGTGGTTGGTGGTCCTTTGTTTCTGTAGTTGCCGATGCGAGGCTGTAGACAAGTCCGCGGCGCACTTGACATGTCCCACAGACAGCGCCAGCCGCTGCCGGCTGAAGCGCTGAACCCTACTAGACTCATGGCCACGGAGAGGCTGGTTGCCTGTGTGCCCTCCTGTCCCATGGACCATACCGGTGTACGCTGTATCTTATGGCTACGATATGGCCGCTCGCCAGCACAGCGTGCTGCTCAGCAGCTAACCCAGGAAAGGGGTCATGACAAGCCCAGGCCTGCGCGCGGCCGCCCCATGCACTGCACCCTCTGCTACACAGCGACGCTCGACATCTGGTGACTCCGATTCTGTAAATTGTGGTACAGGGCTAGAAGGGCCAACGGCCACCGCTTACACGTGGGACACGTGCACCAATAATTAGGAATTCAGCCATACCCTGGCACAGCCGCAGAGCATGCGCCCAGAGCCGAGTCATGTTGCGTTGCTCACACCGCTCAGCGCCCGTGACCACTACCGGGATTGCAAGCAGCATTCGGCGTATCCACACCTGGATGCACACAATTGCCGTCCGCCATGGCCCCGAACGCTCGCACAAGCAAGGGGTAGCCTGGATGCCTCGAACGCAGAGGAGAGGGCCACAGCTGCTAAGCACCAGCGAATGCAGCCGGCTCTGCTAGCTAGAATCTGTCACATGGCCGTCGGCGACGGCAGCAGCATGAAGCTGCCGGTGCTCCCACAACCGGGGCGGCAGGAAGCGCAGCGCAGCAGCGGGTCCATGAGGTGAGCAGCGCTCTCAGCCATCCAGTTGAACGACTCCTCGCCGTCGCGCTGGCCGTTTACGTGCCACACATGCACTCCGACCGTGGCGTCGAGTGCTGGAGCTGCTATGTTGGAGCCCAGCACCAGCGTGAAACGAGTGACGGCGTAGTTGGCGGGCATGTAGCACTCGAGGTACAGCCCGGCGGCCTCGGCCCGGTAGCCCCTGCTCCACCACCGGCCGCGGGGATGGCCTGGGGCCGGGGCGCCAGGCTGAACATGGGCGAGACGTAGTCATGGCCGCCAGCCTTGACCTTGACGATGCTTGATGATGCGTAGTTGACAATGGCGCCGACGGCCATACGTTGACGAGGAACCAGCCAGCAGGTGGAGGCTCCCCGCCTCGTGGTCGGCTGCCAGAGGTAGCAGAACGGCGATCGCAAGCGCCCGCCGCAGCTGCGCCCGCCGCAGCAGACCGCACAGCCGCTGGCGGGTGGCGGCATTTGTGGCGGCCCAGTTGGCCTGCAGCCATGAAACCAGCAGCGCCAGCAAGCTGGATTCGGTGTCCGTGCCGAAGTTGTCCGACGCCAGCAGCGTCAGGGCCAAAGCCAACAGCCCCTAAGGAATTGCTGCAGGTACTTCGACACGTTCAGTATAGTGAGCGGGAGCGTGCGTTGGAGAACCACTGCCGCAGCAGGAGTTTGCTGGCGGCGAGCAGGCTGGCAACGCGGGGCTCCTTGGCGAGGTCTGTCCACAGTGGGACGCAGCAGACGACCTCGAGTGCACGTCAGGGTCGGCGGGCGGCAGCCTGCGGGCGGCAGCCCGTCGAGATCAAGGCTGAGGCAGGGCATGGCTGCTGTCCTCAGTGATGTGCCTCAATATCCGCTGCACCATTGTCAGCTGGAACCCACCTCATCCCGAAACCACGGGCCAGCGTGTCGCAGCAAAAGCGCGTGACTGGGCCGGGGGGCCGCCATGTCTCTCCGACACAGGCCGAGCTGCCATCCACTGGCCGCTGCCGACGCCCGGGCCGTTCCGGCGCGCACAGAAACATTGCAACGTCGGACATTGTTGCGTTGCCAGACACATTGGCCAGCAACGCGGCGGAGTGCGGGTTGTAAGTTGCCATGGAAGCTGGCTGGCCAAGCGGAGTCTCGCGTTGGAGCTCAAATGTTGTAGCGTCGAGCCTTCATGAGGCCCAGCCGACATCGTCGACTGCAAGCATGTTTGTGCTCGTGTGCATTGTAACTTACAACGTAAGGCTTGTCGCTGAGAGTTGAGCGAGGCTTTACAAAGGTGTACTGTGTATGTGCCTTGAGATCTTGAGGAAGTGGACAGGCTAGCGAACCTGAGCGCTGAGCGAACCCCATCGCGACAGCTGCCGTAGTCTCCTCTTGCGCGCGGCGCTCACGCCCGCATAGCTACCTAGCTGGATACATCTACAACTAGAATGCGGGCCACGGGCTTAATGCCATCGGCCTCGCTGTGTTTATGTCCCATGGACCACTCAACTCTGCCATGGCCTGGCGTGCTGGCGAGAGCCCTTCTGCGGCGCCGTGCCCGGCGCCAGCGCCCATCGGCATAAACACATACGGGGGGCATCTGATCGCCAGTATGCGCCTGCCTGTGAAGCGCCACGTGAACACGACCGTGGCACGCAGCTCTCTGATACGCTGCAAGTTGGAGGGATGGGTCAAGCATTGATCGGCGCTATCATGCTCTGTTCGCGGCCAGCATCACGACGTCTGTCACATAGTTGAGAAGACACTTGCTCTGCCAGCGCTCTGCCGGCGTCCCAAGGTCAGTCATACTGAAAACGATTACAGCCCGAGGAGGTGGCTGTCCGCCGTCCAACTCCGCAAAACACGGCGCGCACCCTTTCCCGCTCTCAGCCGCAAGCGAGGCTGCATGCCCTTGCCTCACGGCGGGATTCGCTCGCGCAGCCCCCTCATCGCACAGCACCGTACATCCTGCGCACTGCTAGCTCTGCTGCTCGCTCCTCAACTCCAAGGTATGCTGCTGATCTACTCGTCGTCCGTGAAGGCGCCCAGCACGCTGGTCTTGCGGCTCATCTCGTCCACCTTGCCGGCGGCCACGCTGCCGCCAGAAAGCATCTTGTCCAGGCGAGCAGCCTCCTTGGACAGCCACGACACACCCTGCGGGCGCAGCGGGCAGGTCGCAACTCAGCCCCCCCACGTTAACCAGGTTTCAAGTTTACACTGACATGCAGAGTGGCGTCGGGTACAGCGGCTACCACGGTTTGGCGATTGTGGCTCGGCAACTAGGTTACCCTACAGTTGGCCCCCGTTCCCAACGACCCCGTGTCCCCGCTCGGGGCCTCGCACCTTCTCCACGGCCTTCTCCATCAGCTTGACGTACAGCTCGGCGTTGGCCTTCGCCTCCTCGCCCTCAACCTTGGCCGCGGCCTCCTTGGCCTCGGCGATCACGGCCGCCTTGTCGTCCGCCTCAACGAACTTCTTGGCCAGGGGGTCCATCGACTCAACGCGGGCGAAGCCCTGCGGGTACATGTTCATGGCGCAGCAGGCGTCACCAGCGGTTGACCGACACGCGACAAATTGCCGAAAAACTGCTGCCGCTGCTCAATTGCTAGCGCAGAAACCGGCATCGGCATGCGCAGGCAGGGCGTTCTCGCTCGCCCAGGATCAAGTGTGTGGCTCCGACCCACACCCTTTTCTAGCCCCAGCGCACACCTTGTCAGCTGCCAGCTTCTCCTTCAGGAACTCCAGGAAGCCGGCGGCGGTGCGGGCCTGCTGGTAGCTGCGGAGTTGAAAGGGCACATCAGGGGCGCGGGGCCAGTGAGCGACAACGTCAGCAGCGTGGGGTGGTACGGCCCACGGCCGACTCATACGAGTGAACCCAGGGCAGAAAGGCACTGCCACGACGGCCGAACCGTTCCTGGGCCCAGTGTCCCTGTGGGCCCCAAGGCCGCCGGGTACTCACTCGACGGCGGTGTCCTTGTTGACGGCCTTGCCGGCAGCGAAGTACTTGACTGAGGAACGGCGGCATGCGGGACGCAGTAAGCGCCCCTCTCGATATCCAAGACCATATGCACTACTATGGCCCTTCACACTGCAAGTTTGCGCGGCGCGGCCCAGCCTTTAAAGCAACTGCCAAGCGCGTCGGTGCACGCTTGCTTACTGGTGGGGAAGCCCTTCACGTCGAACTTGTCGCCGACCGAGCGGTGCGCGTCGGCGTTGACCTGCGCAGAGCGCCAGGTGCCAGGGCGTTCAAAGACGCAGGCTACAGTGTCTTCCTAGCCGCAGCTATATGCAGAGCTGTATGGGGTAATGCCGTGGTTTGCCATCACCAGGGCTAAGAGGAAGTCGTGTGGCGGCATGCTCTGGGTCGTCCGCTGCGCACCTTGGCGACCACGACGCGGTTCTTTAGCTTGGGGTCAGCCTGCACAAGCTCGCCCAGAGTCTTGTACTCGGGCACCATGCGCTTGCAGTGACCGCACCAGGGCTGCGGAGCAGGAGGGCAGGTTGCCGAGGCGGGAAACACACATGAGGAACCATAACCGACAACGCGCACAGGTTACTGCGCCGTACGGACAGTATAGCACGAGGTAGGGGACCCGACTTACAGCGTAGAACTCCACCAGGGCGTGCTTGGCGCCGTTGACATGCTTGTCGAAGGTCTCGGGGGCTGTAGGGCACGAGAGGGATCAGGCGTGTGGGTGGAGGGAGGTCCCCGACGAGGCAGCAACATAAGCCTGCTCAAGCCCCCAGATATCGGCACGTCAACGGCCGCGCTGGTGGCTGATTGCTGCATACGATCAATGCGCTGGTATTAATGTAACCGCGTGGAGCAAATAAGCGGGATAGCAGATCAGAATGTGCGCATCTAGGACGCTCTTACGCAAGCATTCGAGCTTGCCTTAAGAACCTTCGATACAGATAGAAGGTAACAACGCGCCAGAGCGACTCACTCAGGTCAAGCACTCCGGGCAGGGAGACCGTGGGATCGTCGTTGGCGCTGGCGAAGGCCAGGGCGCCCAGCAGGGCGATGGCAATGAAGGCGCGCATTCTGTAGTGGGGGCAGGCGGGGGTGAGGGCGCCTAGAATGCCCATACCGGCGGGAAAAGTTGGCACCGACACCGTGTCCTTCTGGTCGATGAGTCGCTACTGACCTGGCCTGTGATGCCGCGTTTAGACGCTGGCTGCTGCAGGGTTATACCGTGTACCGCGGGCGTTAAGCCGCTCGTATCGAATTGCCGACCTTCGTCTGCATGGGGCAAGCTCTTCTGCTCGTCCCACGCCATTGCCAAGTCGGTCGCAGCCCCAGCTTGAAGTGAGACTGCAGCGTATTTCAATTTCGGACTAGGTACACGTCCATAGCGACAACACGCGCAACGGTGGAGCCTGCGCCCGGAACTGTTGCTGCCTCACATAGCTAGCTTGCGTTCATACCGCACGGTAACCTGGATAACCAGATACCCGCTCACATAAGAAGAGCCTGTTGCTGCTAGCCTTTCTCGCTTGTGGCGCATGCAGAGCTTGCTGCGGGCGGCCGGAGTCCTACTTTCACCGCCCGGGCGGGCGCCCGCGCTGCGCACTATGCTGCTGTCGGGCGTTCGTGGTGTCGCCGCAGCCGGCGGCGGGGCGCGATGCTCGGCGGTGCCGATGTCGCCCGTGTGCTCGCGGCCGTGCATCCTACGCTCTCCGCTGCAGCACCAAGGCTGGGTTTCGTACCGTACAGCAGGCCGCGCGCCGCAGCTTACGGTCGTGAACGTGACACGCCCCAGCGGCGCCGGCTCCTCAGCTTCCGGAGCCCCGCCGAAGCCGCCGAAGACTTTTGAACAGCTGGGGCTCAAGGCGCCGCTGGTGTCCGCGCTCTCTGGCATGAACATCACGGAGCCGACTGACATTCAGGTGCAAATATTCATCTAGAAGTCCCGAAGAAGGGACAAGCCAGCCTAGCGGTACCGCGGTAGCTGCCGCTAGCACGCGCGGCAGCGCCGCCGCCAGCCCAGCCGCCGAGAGGCGCTCGGCTGCCAAAGCCGCCGCGTGACCTGTTCCTGCCATGCCGACGGAAGGACCGCCAGGCTGGTCGCCACGGCCTTCGCCGCGTTGCCACCGATAGGCGTCTTGGCACCGTGACCGTCAGCACGCTATGGCGGCCGCCGCCGCCGCGCCACCCTCTGTACCCCTGTACTCAGCCGCCCAGCTTCCTAGCCGGCCCGCCGCCCCTGCATGCCCTGAGGCCCTTGGGATCCTGCGCGCCACCGCAGCCCATCCCCGCCCCGCAACGCCTGCCTCCCCCGCAGTCGCTGGCGATCCCGGCGCTTCAGATTGCGCCCGCCAACTACTTCCTGGCCTCCCACACCGGCAGCGGCAAGACCCTGGCGTACCTGCTGCCGCTGGTGGGGCCGCGTAGCGTCCCAAGCAGGGGAGCCGTTGGGAAGGCAGCGCGAGCTCGGGGCCCTGGTCCTGGCTCTTGTAAGAGCTTGACGCGCCCTGGCTGGGCGTATGCTGGGGTACCGTGCGTGAAGCAAGGAGGCAGCGCTGTCTCGGGGAGCGCTGGCTCCGGCCGTGGGCTGATGCACCGTTCCCAACGTGCTTGATTTGAGTTGCTGAGCAAGGGACGTCGCCCTCACGCGCTGCCCTCGGCCCTGATACGTCCCGTCCCGGCCCGGTTCGCGTCCCTCAGGTGCAGCAGCTCAAAGACCAGGAGGAGAGCGGCTTCGTGCCGCGGCCCAAGCGGCCGCGCGTGCTGGTGCTGGGCCCCACGCGCGAACTGACGGACCAGATCACGGCCGTGGCCAAGCGGCTGTGCCACAGCGCCAAGTTCCGGGCGGTCTGCGCCAACGCGTACAAGAGGTGGGGTGCAGGGGTGGGGCTAACGAAGGGGCGAGGCTCGGTGGGCACGGTAGGGAGTGCAGCAGCGAGCCCCGCAGCGCAGCGATTGTGTGCGTGGGGCTGAGGGCAGGGAGGGCGGTGGCAGAGTGTGGATAGAACAAGGGAGAAGGCGCGAGACCGGCCGGGAGGCAGCCGGGGGGCTTGCCAGAAGGCAACTGCGGGCGTGGCCATGCTCCCTAGCGGCACCTGCACGCACGCGCAAGGCAAGGCCCGCTGCCGCTGCCAAGCCGCGGCCAGGTGCCTCGGCAGTGAGGCAACCGAGCTGCAATCACACTAGCTGCTTAGGAGCCTGTCACGCCCCTCGCCCGACCCCCCGCCCTATCTCCGCCGCCGCCGCCCACCCTCCGTCCGCAGCATGTCGGAGCAGGCGCGCCTGCTGGGGGGCCCGGTGGACGTGTTGGTGGCGACGCCCACCCGCTTCCTGCAGCACGTCAAGGAGGGCAACGTGTTTTACCGCGACATCAGCTGGCTGGTGGGGGCGGGCGGGAGGGAAGGAGGGAGCGAGGGGGTGGGGAGGTCTGGGGAATGGAGGGGTGCGTCCCGATGATGCGTGGCGTGCAGGGCCAAAGGGGCAGGACAGTGGGGGGCGGGGCATCGACCTGCGAGTCACGAACCAGGCTGCTAGTCAGCTGGGCAAGTAGCGGGCCGCTGACGGCAGCCGTGCCCAGGTGCTGGCGGGGTCGCGGGCTCGCTGTGACCCACAGTACCTCATGAGGCCACGATGGGGCCGGAGTGCGTGTTGCGGAAGAGCTTGGTCCGGAGGGCGGCAGGCACGGGAGCCCGGGATGGCGGCAGCGAGGTGGGCGGCAAGGAGAGGCGTACGAGGAGGACCAGGGTGCCGTACCTCTTGGTGAGACCCACCCCGCCCCGCCCCCGCAGGTGGTGGACGAGGCGGACACGGTGTTTGAGCAGGGCTGGGGCAGCGAAGTGGGCCAGATCCTGGCGGCGCTGCGCGCCAAGCCCGACCCAAGCCACGTGCTGCTGGTGAGCGCCTCGCTGACCAAGGCGGTGCAGCGCGCCATCAAGGAGCTGGTGCCGGACTGCCAGGAGCTCAAGGTGCGGCGGGTGCTGGCGGCCTGAGGGAAGGCGCGGAAGGGAAGGGCGGAGGGTAGCATGGCAGGGGGCTCGGGGGGCAGATCGGGCGATGCTGACGCTTGACTAGTAGAAGCTCAAGGTTCGAAGAGCACATGTTTGCGAGCTTGGTCAGGGGCACCGGCACCGTTGGCACCGGCACCGGCATCGCGACCCGGGGTGGACAGGGCCACCACGTGGGTTCGCCGCCTAGCGAGTAACCATGCCGCCTGGATCGGGCTCAGGCACGTCTTGTCGCGCCCCACTACCCTCGCCCGCTCATGTCCGCCGCGCCCATTGCCCACGCGCCCCTGCCCGCAGACCTCCACGCTGCACCGCGCCGTGGCGGGCAGCAGCCACCAGTTCCTCACGCTGCCGCCCGGGGGCAACAAGCTGCAGCTGCTGGCCGAGGTGCGGGGAGCGGCCGGGGGAGGGGCCGGGGGAGGGGCCCGGGGAGGGCCCCTGGGAGGGCCCGGGGGAGGGGCCCGGGGAGGGGCCGGGGGAGGGGCCCGGGGAACGGCAGCCGCGAGCCTGGCAAGGCTGCTCAGTCGGTGCTGGCCCTGGCACAATGGGAAGGGTGGCCGCGGGCCTAGCTGTGGCATAGTAGGAGGGGAGGCTCGGGGCATGGGCCTGGCCCCTCACGGGGGAAGGCTCGGGGCGGGGCCGGGCTCCATAGGAGGGGTGGCGCGGGGCTGGTCATGGCACGGTAGGGCTGCTGCCCAGTGGCGTCGCGGCTGCGGTAGGGCGCAATACCTGCCGCCGCCACCGCCTGAGGCAAGGCCAGCGGTAGCGGATCGGTAGCAGCCCGGATGGTGGCCTCGCGACCCCCGCTACACTGCCCCGCCGCGCCCTGGCCCCTGCGTTGCTCGCAGGCCCTGTCGTCCGACTCGCGGCGGCGGCAGAAGACGCTGGTGTTCTGCAACACGGTGGACTCGTGCCGCGCTGTGGAGCACTACTGCCGCGAGGAGGGGCTGCGCTGCGTCTGCTACCACGGAGAGATGCCGCCCGACGAGCGCAAGGTGGGGCCGGCACTGGGGCTGCGGCTGGGGCTGGGGCGGCCGGGAAAGGGGAAATGGGGAGTGCGACTGGTGCGGGGCCGGAAGGGCAGGGGAGGGCTCGACCGGCCGACGAGCGCGTGGTGGGGCGCAGAGGGCAGATGGGGTCCGATGCGCCCGCAGCCTTTGTAGACGAGGGTCCTGACCAGCGGTTGGGAGCGCCTGGGGCCGAGGAGCCGAGGGCTGTTGGGAAAAGGTGCAATGCTTGTTGCAGCGCTGCTCCTCCATCTTCGCCTCCCCCGTTCCCTGTCAGGAGTCGATGGCCACTTACGGCGGCGCCACGCCCGACAGCCCCGAGGGCCAGCCGCTCATGATCGCCACCGACCTGGCGGCGCGCGGCCTGGACTTCCCCGGCTGCGTCGACCACGTGGTCAACTTTGACTTCCCCGCCACCGCGGTGGATTACCTGCACCGCACGGGCCGCACCGCGCGCGCGGGCGCCACGGGTGGGTCGATGGGAGAGCGAGGGCGCTGGGTGTGTGTGAGTGTATAGAGGGCGAGTCAGGCGGGAAGGGAAGGCGCGGTGCGGAGCGCGCGCTGGTGGTTTGCTGCGGCATCGCACGGGCTGTGCTGGCGCGTCGCGCGGGCGCATGGGATGGGACCGCGCCGTCCGAGGTCATGAGGTCCAATGGGCTGGGGCGCTAGAAGATAGGGGAGTGGTGGGAGGAGCTGACCTGCGTGCTTAAACGTCGTTGCCGCATGTGTCCGCGTCTGTGGGTCGGCGGCAGGCAAGATCACGTCGGTGGTGACCAAGCGCGACAGCGTGCTGGCGCAGCGCATTGAGTATGCGCTGCAGCACGATGAGCCGCTGGACGCGCTGAGCTCGGACAAGGAGGTGCTGCCGCCGTCGCAGGTGGGGGCAGCGGGCAGGGCCCGGGCGGGGAGGCACGCGCTGGGGCTCAAGGGCCGGCCGGCATGGGGTTGGCGGCGGCGCAGGGAGCTGGCTTTGGGGCAGAGGGTAAATCTGGGCAAGAGGGCGTGGCGCTTAGCGTGTGCGGGTGTGACCCGGCCTCTTCTGTCCCCTGCCGCAGATCGCGACCAAGCAGCGCGAGAAGGCAAACGACAAGGTGCGCCGCTGGGATTCACGCTGGGGCTCACAGGCGCTGGCGCCGCAGCTTTGGGGGCGCGGCGTGCGATGCCCTCCCTCGCACCGGGATGCTAATATCTGTGGGCCTGGGCTTTCGCTCGGGGGTTTGCAACTGTGCACTGTGCTCTGCGCTGCCGCTGCGTCCACAGGTCCGCGAGGTGGCTGCGGTGCTGGGGGAAAAGGGCATGGCCAAGTTGCGCGCCGCGGCGTCCAAGGGCAGGGGCACCGGCTCGGCGGGCGGCAGCAAGAAGGGCGGCGCGGGCGGCAAGGCGGCGGCGGCAAGGCCGGCACTGCGGGGCCCGGTCCGCGGCGCGGCTCGGTTCGCGCTGATGGAGGAGCGCATGGCGCAGCGGAATGCGGAGAAGGGGAAAGGCCGGAGCGGCCGGGGGAGCGCCGGTGGCCGCGGCAGCGGCGGGGGCGGCCGGGGGAGCGGCGGCGGCAAGGCGCGGTGATGCGGTGGGCTGGCGTGGAGTGGATGAGGCAAGGATGCAGTGGAGTGGCTGGGGCAAAGGTGCAGCAGGACGGCGGTGCCGCAAACCAGCCCATTGCTGACGTGGGTGATGGTGGCTGGAGGTGTGGGTTATTAGTGGTCAGAAGGTGGCAGAGCGGGGCGCTGTAATCGTTGTTGGGATGAACGGCGGTACGGCAGGTGGCAGGCAGCCGCGGCGCGCACGCGCGTGTGGCGCGGAAGGTCGTTAACCATCTTGAGCATCTTGCCTGCCGCCTCGCGACCTCCTCCGCTGCCCCTGGTGAGCTTCGGCGGAGGTACCCTTGCCTGCGATGCGCGGCGCAGAGCGCAAGGCCGGGCGGGCCTCGTTCGATGGGCAAGGGCCGAGCAGTCCGGTGATTAAGGAGCGCACGGCCGACACATGTCCGATGGTGGCATGCCGCCCCGCCGAGGTCTGCGCCGCCTCTGTTACTGTCACACCGCAAAGCGGAGGTCGCCGTTTCACAGCCAGGGGGGCCATCGGCAGATCAGGTCATCTCAGTGCACTAGGGCCCTCGGCTCCTCAGGCCTCAGCGCTA